>JAQGEP010000094.1:0-143635 GCA_028476805.1 Acrocalymma vagum
AAATTAGAAGAATATATTTAAGTAGAAACTTAGATTAAATATAATAGTCTTTAGAAGCCTATTATCTATTAATTATATATATATAGTCCTATAGGATTTCTACTATATCCTATATAGAACTCCTATAGAATATCCTATAGTCCTAAGCGCTAAGATATTACTAAGCTATAGGATTATAGGACTATATAACGCGGAGGTAACGTAAGACTACTAATTCCTTAGCGGGGTATTAGGTTGACTTCCTCGTAGCCTGTCAACCTGTTATACTTAACCTGCGCGCTTCGCACCTTTGTGATTTGGTGAGTTCCTAACAGGTAGATAGGAGGTAAATAGCTCCCTAGGCAAGATCTCTTTCGGTTTAGTTTGCGTATAGATTACTAATAAAATTTACCGTAAAGGATTTCCAGCGTCGTAATTACGGTAAATTTGGACCCTCTCGTAATTACGGTAACCGTAATTCACATCCCTAGGTACACGCTTGTACCCTCCTGTCTGGCGTCTGACATAAGCCTGCTCTCAACTGGACCGCTTGCATGTGCACTTCGCCAGATGTAAACGAGTCCATGTCACCGCTAACCTTCATCTTCATCCAGTCCGCTAGCTTAGCGGGATATGTAGCATCAGATTTTCAGCACGCACTACAGCAGGGCTGCCGGATTCCGCATTTGCCGCAGCATTATCCTGCATCTCAACTCGTTCAATCCTTCCCTTCATTTCATCCAAGAGGACAAGACTACACAGTTTTCGTTCCTGCATCCTTTGAATAAAATACGAACAATGTTTGTTGGGAAAGCCGAAGCGGAGATGAAAGGCGGGAACAGCGTTGCTTAGTTGCTGAGAAAGCTGGCTGACTGTACAAGCCACAGGGCATGGCGTTGGCATTTGGCAGTAAGAAAGCGGGGAACTAGAACTACTTGTAGTTCTTTACTATGAATCGAAATGATTGATTATCTAAACCCGGATTTCCGTGCAGTGTTTAGTTGATTTTTTTGTTAATTCCTTCTTTAGAGTACTGTGCTGAACTCTTATTCGAGGCCTGGCGCGAAGCTGCCTTGGCTCTCTGTTTATGTGGGTTTTCAGAGCCTGTATTCTTCCTCGGCGGCCGTCTTACTCTTGGTTGTCCCTCGTTCTTTACTCGATGAGAAGTCATTTCCACCATTCTTATTCCAACCCACCCTAACTTAGCATTATCCATCGTTTCCAGACCATGACCACCGGAACGTGAACCAATGGCCATATATACCTATACGGAACTCAAGGTGTGAAATCCTGGACAGCTTCCCACGTGCCTGGGAACGCAGGCGAAGAGCTCAAGGTTTGCTGATTGTACCTGAATAGGTTCGTCGGGTATTGTGTCCCAAGCTAAGATGGCATACAGACATGAAAGTAGGGTATAAAGGTAGGTTGAGAGTCATGGCGTTGAGAACGATGGCACGCATGGGACAATTGGAGTGTCTGGAGTTGAACTGCGGAGTACACCGCAATGCGTCGTATTCTTGTTTCATGGGGATATCGATGGGCTCGAAATTCTTTCTAAGGGTATAAATGTTCACAACTCAGGCCGCTGCACCCGAAGCTTTTGCCTTGTCTTTTTCCTCCATCTTTCTCCGAGCCGCAAGAATCATCTCCTCCCGTCGCCGCTGCAAATTGGCCTGTCTCTCATTCTTATCCTGACTCCAAGCTTTGGTCTTTGGCTTGTCCGACTCTGAGGCATCAGATGTCTGCCCAACTTTGGCAGATAGATTATATCGGGTTATTAGATCGGGTTGCGCGGGTTTTGCGGGTGTTGCTGCACGGGTAGGGGTGTTTGTTGCGGAGCGGGGCGGCGGTGGATTGAAAGAAGCCGGAGCCTATAGCATCATGTTAGGTCTATGCCTGGTGATTGTGGTATACATGCGGAGAGCTTCACCGAGTCCAGTGTCCTCCCGCTCAAGACTCTCTCTGTAGTTGCCGCCACATTACCGCCATTTCTCTGCAGATCCCATGCAATGTCCCTTCTGCTAAGCTGGGGGAACATTTGTGCAATCTGGTCAATCTGCGCTGGGTTTATACGAAGTGCGGAGCGATTTGCAACTGGTCGCGTGCTGTTGGCTGCGGGTTTGCTGAAGTACCATCGTACTGCAAGCACTGTGACGAGAATGAAGACGAGTACCTGTGGGATGTTGAGGGTTTGTTCCGCCATGGTGAGAGCGTGCGGGGACGTTGAGATGTAAGAGGGGAGATGGGAGGCGTGGGAAAGTAAAGTTGAGGCCCGATGAAGTTTAGCAAAGCTGGTGGAGTTGGCGTTGGTGGAGTGTTTGTTAGCGATATGACATGAAGCATGTGACATAATGCACGTGACGCAAGGAATCGGTAATCGTCCCACTTCGGCATTCTGGAGCTTTTATCTCCGGCCCATCTCCGGGGTTCTGCCGTTCCCTCTGCTCAGGCCCGTGCGCTCTTGCCTGTGCCTGCCCTGTGCCTGGCGGTGCCTTCCTTCGCCCCTGATTCGCGCCTTCTTGTTCTAGCCGCCGCTGCGCACGACCCCTATGACTAGCATTCATCCACTCTCTCACCACTCTCGCTCTCCCTCCTCAGTGCTGATCTTCCTTGTTTCCACCACCACACTCCCTCTCCCAACCAGGTTTTGCTCCCCGCAATTCGCCGCCGTGCGCATAGTCGCTCGCGCATCCGCTCTTTACTTTTACCATGTACATGCTGAGCCTGTAAATCCACACCTTGTCGTACAAACACCGCTCTCTATCGCATAATCTTTAACCATTTATTCGTCTAATCGCAAACTGCAACGTATCGCGATCCACTACATTAATTTACAATTACTATGGGTGCCCCCGAAATCCCCCGAAAGGCCTTGCCATCGCGAGCAATCCCCAATGAGCAGCCAAACGCCCCTCTCAAAGAATTGCCCGATGAACCGTCGAAGGAGCTGAAAGGACTGGCACCAGCCTACACCAAGGACAGTGAAAATGGCAGCAGCTGGGAGAATCCAGAGGAGGGAGCTACGAAGAGAAGGCATATTCACCTTGGCATGGGCGCGAGTACAACTGGATGGGCTATCTCTGATCGATTTGACCGCGTTTTACCACCGCACAAGCGATACCTGGGCCGTAGCCGCCGTACCTTTCTCATTGTTCTTATTGTCGCGTTTTTATGTCTCCTCGCTCTTATAATTGGCCTTGCTGTCGGGTTGACCAAGAAGTCGTCCGGGTATTATTTCCCCTCCATTCAACCATGCGCCTCATGCTAACTTAGCCTGTTTTTAGTCCCAAAAATCTTCCTCTCCCTGATGGCGCAGAAACATATACTGGAGATTTAACCTACTATAACCCTGCTCTGGGAAGCTGCGGGATCACTTCCACTGACAACGATCCCATTGTTGCTGTATCGCATTACACCTACGACGCTATGCAGAAAGGCAGTGATCCAAACCAGAACCCTCTTTGCGGACGCAAAATCCGGGCGCAACGCGTTAATGAGAAGACTGGGAAACAAGTCAGCATTGATCTTACTGTCGTAGACCGATGTAAGTACATGTTCCGTTCTATTACCCTCACGTCTGCCATTGAATGTTTTCAATGGTCATGAAATAGGCAAAAGCTAATGACTCAATAGGCACGGGTTGCCAACCTACCGATATTGATGTTAGCCCTGCCATGTTTTCCAAGATGGCGGATCCTGATCTAGGAAGAGTGCTTGTTACTTGGGCTTGGCTATGAGCAATATGATGCGATACCCTCTTTTGAAGAACAAGAACATTTTGTTTTCTGTGATGTATGCATTTGAGACTTTGTTACTGACCAAAAGTTTTTTGTTTGTCACATGTTCCTTGTTCCTACAGTTCGGCCTCTTTTCACTTGCAGTCCAAGTTCCAGAAAAGGCTCGTTATTCACAATGAGTCTCAAACTGGCGTGCTTTCTCCATCCCTGCAGTTCGCTTACTACAGTGTAGGCGTTTGTTTCATAGACCTAGCTTCATTTCACTTATTGTCCTTGGAAGATCGTTACCTTGTGGCAACATTCAACTGCTAAATTATTATCCTCATTGCTGTTTGATTGCGCTTTCAAACAGGTTTGCTCGCGCTTTCAAACAGGTTTGCTCAAACAAGAATAGCGATGTCGAGAAGCTTAGCTACTTTGATTATTTTCAACTCTTTCGATTGTTGTTTCCCCCAAACTATAATCCAGAGCAGTTGCAGTTCTTTGATTGCCTGATGTGCACCAAGCAGATAATTACCAGAATCACTCACGTAGAGGGCAATGACTTGTCTGATTTACATCTGTTGCAATCTGAGCTTTACTCTTGTCTATTGCTACCTCACTACACACCTCCAAATCCTATTCGCCATGTGCCGGGGACGACTCAACGTCGCCTTTGTGTCGCCGTCTACGAAGCCAATGGTGAGATAGCGGTTTAGTTCCTGACCCACTAGCAGAATCATGGGGTTGCTGAACAGCTCCTACCTTAGGAATTTTTTCCTTCATCTCCCGTCCTGGTAGAGTTGTTGCCTTCTTTGACAATTTGTTGTCGCGCTGAGGCCAGATACCGCCAAGATACCATCTGATAGAGCCATTGAAAGCAAGTAAGAGAGAAAAAAGCAAAACAACTATAGCGACTGGGACTATTTCACTAACTGTTAGATATCTGGGGGCAAACTGGGAGCCATGGAATTACCCACCCATAATGCTCATGATGACCCATACTGGCCTTACGGCACCATTGATCTCACGGGCGTTCATGCTAAAAATGCCCGAAATAAATGTCAGGGGCAGCTAGAAGTGATGTATTGGTCAGACGATTCGTCGCTGCACAAAAGCAGGAATGCTGGGAGTGGGGACACACAAATATAATGGTGATGATGGTAAATACTAGGATTGTCCACCCTTGTTGTGCCGTTTCTTTGGTTTGTTGACGTGCAGAGTATGCTTCCGAGACGCTAGCTTGTTTCTGTTTCAAATCTAAAAGGTCGTGAATCTGTCATGCAGTTAGATTCGTGTGCTGATGTCGAAACTAGCTGAGACGTAGCCTTACATCGTTGTACACCTTCGATGCTTCCTTTTGGAGATATTTAATGTCGGATTTTCTCGATAAGAACAGCTCAAGGGTGGCCTGGTACTTTGATTCCTTGTTTTCCGTATATCCATGTTCATCTTTGGGGAGGTCTTCTGTTTTTCCTTTACCCTTGTTCTCCGCCTCTTTGTTTTCCGCATATCCATATTCATCTTCTGTGGGCTCTTCTGTCTTTCCTTTACCTTTGTTCTCCGCCTGCTGTGTTGTCCTTTGTTGATTCACGCCCTCCTCCGTTTTCGACTGGTGGGTATGGCTTTGCTGCAAGATATGGTGATCGTGTACTATTGCTTGTAAGATTTCAATCTGCTGTCGAAAGACGTTCGAAATGCTGTTCAGCTCATCGAGGATATCTTTGATCTCTATCAAGCACTTCGTCTCGCTGGAGATATTCATCAGCGCGTTCATTTCGATTTCCATGAGCCGCTCAAGCTCAAGGAGTTTCCCTCGCTGTAACGCTGGTTGGAGATCTACCATCTCGTTGTCGCTTTTCTTTTCAGGATATTGATTTACATCAAACCACTTGGTCACCTCCTTGTCTCGATCTTCCTTGGACATCTTTCCCCAGGTTTCTTTTTTCAGATGCATGGTGGAAATTTGCGAATTGCCAGTTTGGTCATCTGGCTTCTGCTTGGCCTTGTGGTGCCGACGTTCCTGGAAAGACGCAGTTGAGAGATAGTCTCTGCGGCTCTGGAGTACGCTCAACCGCTCTGAGTGCCTCGCCATTTGATTCGCCAATTTTGTTTGCTCGTCAGCCTGTTACTCTCAGCTATAGGCGCTCGTTATTTATCAGGTTGCTTGCTTACCAGTCGAGCAATTGCGACAGCGAAAACTTCGAGATAATCCAAAGCATGATCGACTTCGTATGGTTCAGGATGAAAGAGTCCTGAGACCTTGTCTAATATCAGGCAGATCAACTCTGTCTCAGAATTCAACTCTGTCTCGGTAGAGCCAATGGCTTTCAGAATTCGTGCGAGTATGTCGGAAGGATCCACAAGGATTGAATCATCTAAAAGGCCAATTGACTCTCTGTATTGACTGTACCCCTGCGCGCTGGTTGGTCTGCTCGATAATGTAGGCGATCCTTTGGGTGAATTATCAGCGGTATCATGAGATGAAATTTCAGCGGCATCTTGAGATATATTTTCAGCAGAATCTTTGGGTGAACTCTCAGCGAGTACTTGAGATGTTTCTTCAGTAGAATGTTTGGGCGGATTCTCAGCAGGGACTTGAGGTGGATTCTCAGCAGGGACTTGAGGTGGATTTTCAGCGGGATCTTGAGATGAATGTCCAGCAGAATGTTTGGGTGGATTTTTGACGGGACCTCTCTCTGCCCTGTTCTCTGGCTCTTGTTGGTCCCTTTCCCCGGCCCCGTCTGAGCGTTCTGTCTGATTGTTCTCTCCGCCGAAAGTGATGTCGATTGGACCGCTCCATCGCTTTGGGAAAGCCGTGACTATCGTTTCTGTTGTGGAAATTAGAAAAAGAGAAGCATTCGATAGGAACTTAACTGTACTTTTAAGTCCTTCTTCATCAATCAGCCACAGCCACAATTGATCAACCATTAACAATCGCGCTGTTCCTTTCATCTGCAAGACCTCAGCACAATGTCGAGAGAGAACCTGATCGAGGTCTCTCTCCTCGATTTTCTGATCCGGAAGTGTATAATAAAACGACTGATCCAAAGTCCGACGGACATGGAGCGGAGACGGTTCATTGGCGTATGCCAGCAGCATCTTTGCATCAGATGGGAATTTTTTTACTGAGGCCCAATTTATGTCTTCCCGAGTCCAACAGGTAGCAGTGGCATCAGCTAATGTTTCCTTGAAATTCCTGGGTTTGAGACGAGTAGGCTGGCGGTCTACAGGGTCCACGATATTTCCGTTCCTTCTCATCCACTCGAGACATTTATTCCGCAAGATATACCTACATTTCTCCTCCCAGTGAATATAAGGTATCTCAATAGGCATTAGAATTTATATGGGCCCAATTTCTGCGGAAGGGGGGAACCTACATATAGGATGGAACTTTTTTGAGAAACTTTGCTTGAGAAGATACCTCGTGATTCTCGTGTAGACGACGCTTAAATAGCCTCAGAATGACTAGGTGATAGTTTGCGAAGATGAATATACCCACTAGAGCTTGATACTCTCGAATAGAACGGCCGCATGAACCTGTTCTGAGCTGATGATTGGCTGTCTGGCCGCTCAAATTGCCGCTTCACCCAATGCTCAGGGCGAAGTAAAACTTGTGCGCCGTCCGGATCATGACTTTGGTACAAAAGCTCCATAAGCCTCTGAAAGAGTGTGAGAAAAGGGTTCAGGTCAACAACAAACCTCAATTATACTCTACCTCAACCCACGACATATTATTCGCTGGAAGGTGGATCCAACGGAGGTCAGGACTTTTGGAGCCAACCTCGGCCCCGCCTTCCATATACTTCAGATTTTCCATGTAAACTTCCGGACCAAGGTTCAGTAGACTAGAAATAAATGGCCGTCCAACTACCGCATGATATCCACGGTTATCCAAGACTTTATGGAAATGGACTACGGTCGCATGTATTTCCGATTCAAAGTCTAGCATTTCGCTTTTCTCGGTGTACATCTTTTGATTGTACGTGAATTCTGCTCGTTTGGGCGGACGACGTATCAACTCGCCTTCAACTATCTTCACATTTTCCAAAACTGTCCGATGACTCCGCTGCACATGCGCACTGCTGGGACCGGGCACCACTGGAGGATCTCCAACTGCATCTTAATTAGTGCAAGAACGAGATCTTGTTAACGGGGTTTCTACAGACCTGGTAGCTGTTCTCGCGCCCCATCCTTAGGCTTGCTTTGTCCTGTTTGCATAGCGGGAATATTTGAGACGTTCTGATCAGCACAGGGTGGGGTAGCCATGAATCCACAGGAATGAGGCCTTCCTGAATACCAGGACAAGGAACGACACTTTCCTAGCTTACCCCGGTGGCTTATATCTCAGCTCATGGTGGTCGACTTAACTATGCTTTTTTTTGAATGACTAATGGCCTCGTCCAATTGAATCAATATCAGCAGAGAAGGCTGCAGCCCGTCAATCCGATGTACCTAGAGTTAAGGTTCAGCCATGAAAGAGCTGCAAGTGGTGTGCTGCAAACAGCACTTTTGACGAGGAGCTGGAGGAATGGCTGACCAATTGATTGTATGCCGAGGAGAGGAAGTGGAACGCAGGAAACATGTATAAGCGAAAACGAGCCTTTCGCACAGAGCACCCTAAACAACCACCACACTCTTGGTTTGCAACTGCAGCTGCCTGACCCATTAGAAAAGCCCGAAAGGCCACGCCACCCAGCGGCACACCAATGATCGCGTAGCTATCACCTAGGTAGTCGTACAAGGCTTCTGATCAATTTCCCGTTTTAGACGCTCCTGCACAGGTAATACATAGACATGGATATACTCTCGCCGAGATCTTCATTCCTTTCGGGCCTGGCGGCCCAGCGCCTCATAAAAAGTTTAACAGGGCAATCCATGACCTTTGGGCTCATCGTATACCGGAAATAACAACTAATGCCCGTCTTGCCGTTTGCTTACCCTAATGTAGGTCTTTGTTTCATAGACCTAGCTTTGGACGTGTCTAACTAACAATCTTTGTTTCCTGGTTACTACAGTTCCATCTACTTTCACTCACCTATAGTACAGGTTCAAGAAACGGCTTATTACACACAGCAAGCCTCAGACTAGCATCCTTACTCCATCACTTTAGTTTGCGTGCCACAGTGCAAGGGTTTTTTTGGTCCTAAGTCCTAACATGAGCACCATGGGATGTTTACGCAAACAGCATTTTGTATGTGTCTGGATTTGCGACGACGTCTTGCGCCAATTCTCCAAAAAAAAAAAAGTCGCTTGCTTTAATTTGCCTACCAGGCCGTGCGCCTTTTATTTCACTGATTTACTTCGTAAGTGAATCAATCTCTTGGGGGTTCTGCACAAACAAGACGCATATGTGTCTCGGTTTACGATCAGTTCAATACAGTTTGAGTGCCTGAGCGAAGGACGCTATAAGTACAATACTCTGTTCCTGATGCGCTCCATATATCCTACAAGTTGTACAGCTTCTTTCCTTACTTCCAACCCAACATCCCAGTGCACTTCGATTGTGATCGGAGCATGAGTACTGCCATTATGAGCAATAACGCTTCTCCCCTTACGCAAATGGTTTTCATCGCAATGCCTTGAGGCGGAGGAGAAAACTTGACACTCTACGTCGAAACCTTCCCCAGTCACATCCCTATCTAACAACGCAGATGTCAATCGTACACCATTGACATGACATTTCCCAATATATTCTGTGTGCGTATATAGTGACCATGTATGAAAAAGAAGTGCGGCCTTAATATGAAAAAAGGCTACAGTTTCAATACAACCCATAGTCAAGATAAGATGGATCGTGAGAAGGTAAACAAAGACTTTGGGTGAAGCAATACTGCGGTGAACATGTGAGAGTGACTTTTGGTTGTGAATAATAGATACCTATGATGCTGATACCCGTTTTCTATGTTTATAGTCTAATTCTGTTTCCAGTATATTGTCTTCTGCTATTGCGGATTATTAATGCCATTTTTTCTGGGTTATATGGTGTGGTTGGTCCTGAGTTCCGCAAAATGGGTTACTAGGAGGGTGTCTATACCGTAGACATGTGTTCATTGTCCTCAAATTCTGGGTAGCTTTCCCAGAACAACTTGAACTTGAATTCCTATTGTATTAGACTTCCAACAGTGTTAGAACACTGTTGAGGAGGCCGAGCCGCAATTATAACCTATTGTGAGTGCTGCATTATCTTTGGTACTAGGGCCAGGGTCTTTGAGCAACGGCTGTTTCATGTTCATTGGCCCGAACTTGTATTCAATGAAATAGTCTTCAATTTGGGATTTTTCAAACCAGGGTTGATAAGTGAAGGATGGACCATTTAGAGGCGCCACTTCCACAATGAAGCAGGTATCACGTGAACATGCGGCGATTGGTCCAAGCTCTGCGGAACGCGTCACCTGGCCATTGCTGGACATTTTACTCTTCATTCCGTTCACCTTCCTCACTGCCACCCTTGCTTACATTCATGTGTTCCCTTCTTCTTGATACCCCTCTGTTTTCTATTCGGCCCGCAAATTTCTCTCTCTTAAGCCATCTTTAATACCTTCATACCCTCTATTGACTTTTAATGTTTCCTTTCCGAATGACATTATCACCCCTCTCTTACACCGGCCGACAGACTGTGGCCCTAAGAAATGAGCTCCGTTTTCTCTTCCCTTGTCCGACCTGCTAGAACGCAGCGCTCGCCCAGCAGTACCTCCGACCCCTTACGAGCTTCAGAAAGCTCCGCCGAGAAGACTTCCGATGTCGACCTTGATCTCCGCGAGCTAAACGTCGCTCTCCAGGCCCTGACCGATATATTTCCTGACATACAGCCCGAAGTGTTTCGCGAGATGCTTTCTTCGTTTAGCGAGGAAAGCAGGCTGCAGGTGATCACCGAAGCCCTACTAAAACATGGACACAAGTGGGTGCGCGGACGATATAGAATGCCCTCTGAACAGGACGAGCAGCGAGAAGTGGCACACAAGTATAAATACCGGAGTGTAGAAGCTCAAAAAGACACACGGGGTGTTCCGCTTGCTCTGGCAGATACATTTCGGTCACAGCAATACAAAGATGCGGCTAAGGAGGCGCTGTACCATGAGTTTAAAGGCTTGAGTCATTCTACAATAAAGGCAGTACTGGCAGAATACAACTGGAGCTATACACTTTCGAGGCCAACCTTGCTAGACCTATCGAGTAAAAGCTGGCGCTCAAGCATCACCAACTTTCTCATGCGCCGGAAAACGCCTACTGCAAAGGACCACCCTCTTGTTGCCTGGCTGCCAGCGGACCCAAAGATTGGCCGAGTGCGGATGCCATTTCTTATCAAGACGAAATGTGAAGAGCTGAACACTGAGCTTTACAGCAGCTTAATTGTGCCAGAAGTTGACCGGCAGCAAAAAGAGCAGGTACAGGAGGACTTTGATCTAGCCTTAAAGTGTAATGAGGAGGCGGCCGAGGCAGCTGGTGAAATGTACGACTGCGAATGTTGCTTCATCCCAAACACCTTGCAGCAGATGTCTACGTGCAATGTAGAAGGTCACTACATCTGTTTCACCTGTATACGCCACGCAATAAACGCTGCATTATACGATCAGGGTTGGGCACGAAACATCAATCCCGAGTTTTGCACTCTAAAATGTATAGCACCAATGACTGATGGTGTCGATGACTGCTCAGGGTGTATTCCTCTCGATTTCGTTCGGCGCGCTCTTTTAGAAGAGATGAATGGAGCAGATACAGTCAATAAACTCAATGAACGGCTCTCGTCGGAAGCGCTCCTCAAAGCACAGTTACCATTGATTCGATGCCCGTTTTGCTCGTACGCAGAAATAGACGACCTTGCCCTGCCTGGCACCAACCTTTTTGCTAATATGCGCCTCCGGCGCCGCCCACTGCTCCTGGTCTCCGTCCCGCTGCTCGAGCTGCTTTGCTATGAGGCAGCTCGGCTTGTGTTCTCATTCCTCATTGGACTCCTTTCGGTTGCATTGATAATCAACTGTCTACTTCCCGCTCCTCTTCCCGTACTTGCTCCTGTCCATTCCGCGCTTCGCAGGATTCATCTAAAGCGCCGCGGCCTCCGGTTCCAATGCCACTCCCCAACATGCGGCCGCAACTCTTGCCTTTCCTGCCTTGCACCCTGGCACGATCCGCACATTTGCTACTCCAGTCAACTAACCTCGCTCCGTCTCACTCTCGAACGAGCAACAACTGACGCTGTAAAGCGTATATGTCCACAATGTAATCTAGCCTTTGTGAAGTCCGAAGGGTGCAATAAACTAGTCTGCCCATGTGGGTACTCTATGTGCTACATTTGCCGACAAGGGCTAGCGAATGAGGGATACCATCACTTTTGCCAGCACTTTCGCGAGAGACCTGGGGAAACGTGCCGGGAATGCAATAAATGTGACTTGTATCGGGTGGAGAACGAAGACCTTGTCATCAAGAGAGCGCGAGAGAGGGCTGAGGCTGAGTGGTGGGATCAGCAAGGCGATGGCGCCAAATCTGGACTGCGAAAAGAAGCAAGCAAGAAAGCTATAGAAGACTGTGCGGTTGGGGTTGGCGCCAAAGTGAAAGGTTGGTGCGACTGGGAGAAGTGGCTTGAAAGGGGATTAGACGCTGTCATTGTTTAATGCTTCCGTCAGATTATCATTTGACTAATAGTATTGCTTGTGATGAAAGTTCGGTCAATCAACTATCCCTATGTATGGCCTTTTCTCCCGTCCTCTTTTCCATAATAGGCGGGAACATGGCCCAAAAACTATGAAAAGGGAAGAAGTCCCAATATCGAGGCCTGATTCATTCATTCTTTTTCACTCATGAGTGTGCTGCAACACCCTTTTTGTCCTGGACTTGGCTCAGGATCACGCTTCAACAGTTGCCGGCCTCTTACTGAATAGCTTCTTCTGCACTTTCCCCGCAAACTCCTTCAGTCCACTGGCATGGCTCGTCTGAAATGCGAGCTCAATCTCATCCAAGCTCTTACCCCTCGTCTCGGGCATGAAAACCCAGCACACGCCCGCCGTGGCAAACGTGCAGGCGCCAAACATGAAATACGCACCATAGCTCGTCTTCGCAAGCAGCGTGGGCGTGACGAGCGCAACGAGGAAGTTGGAGAGCCAGTTGCTGCCATGGGCGATGCTCGTTGCGGTGGCGCGCGTACGCTGGGGCTGGATTTCCGCAGCGTACAATTTGATGCCGACGGCCCATGATATGCTGAATATGACGGCGAACACGTAGATGCAGATAATAACTATCCAGCGGCCGGCGCCCGAGTGTGCGTGCACGGCGTTGGCGGCGTAGAGCCCGCCCATGAGGAACATGGTGAGCGCCATGCTGAGGCCGCCGAGGATGGTGCTTGCGCGCCGGCTCCAGCGGTCGGTGAGGATTGTGGCGGGGATGGTGACGGCGAAGATGAGGATGGCGGAGACGCCTGAGGCGAGGAAGGTGGATTTGTTGGTGGAGAGGCCGGCTTGTTGGAAGAGGAGGGGGGCGTACTGTGGTTGGGTTTGTTAGTAGTGAGCGTAAAGGTTTAGAGTTTTTGACATTTCAAGTGATTGAAAGACTTAGAATTAGACTTAGACTTAGACTTACGTAGAGAACGCCGTCGATGCCGCTGAGCTGCTGCATGCCCATGAGGAAGACGGCTAGAAGGAGACGAGGACGCGCGTTGGACGAGAAGACTTCGAGTATTTGCGCCTTCTTGGTTGTAGGCGTGGGAGCGTCGACAACGCTCATATCTACCATAGGTATGGCGGTCGTCAGAGCGGGCTCGGGTCTGTTCAGGTTCGTGCTACTGCTCTCCGGTGGATCACCCTCCAATACAGAAGCCTCCAACTGATCCAAAATCTTCTCTCGATCCGCGCTCAGCACTCCGAGCTTGTCCCACGCATCAGACGCTTCTTGCACGCGGCCGCGCAGCGTGAGCCATCGTGGGGACGCGGGAAGCCAGAAGAAGACGGCGGCGGAGAAGACGAGCGAGTACGATGCCAGCAGGATGAACGGGAGACGCCATGAAAACGACGACGAGAGGGTCGTAGTTCCGTAGCAGGTGAAGAAGCCCGTTACCAGGCCGAACGTAATGAGTAGCTGCGGTAAAGTGGTTAGAGCGCCGCGATGTCGAGGCGGCGAGATTTCGCAGATATATCTGGGGTAATGATCGATCAGTATATTTCATTTGAAACTTGTGAAAAGAAAATATATATATAAAAAACGATCAAACTTACACAACCAACGTCCCAAGATACAACCCCTCCCCCACCCCCTCAACCACCCGCCCAGCAACAAACATACCAACATGTCCACTACTCGCTTCCACCGCAGCGCCAATCCCAAACACCAGCGCCCCGATCGCGATTCCCAACGGCCGTCCCAAGACATCCGCCACCCTGCCCGCAAAACACGACGCCAGCGCCGCAGGAATCAAGATAGACGAGACGATGAGGCCGTGGATCGTGGGCGATGGATGGCCGATGATTTTGCTTGTGAAGGACGGCATGACGGTTACGGGGCCGATTATACCCGTGTCGATGCCGAAGAGGAAGCCGCCGAGGGAGCAGAGGATGCTGGCGGGGATGTAGCCGGGGGGTTTTGAGATTTTGGTTCTCATGATTGGGAATATGGTGGTGTTTGTATGTGGTGTGTGTGTGGTGTTTTTTTAGAGTAAAGTGTATGGTCAGAGTATTAGAGGTCTCTTATGATTGTTAGATGAAAGAAGTTGTTGCTGTTGGATCTTTTTCTCTTTCGATACGAGCAGCCGTCGATGTCCCTTTTTATATTTCGTTCAGAGGAGCATGGAGTGGAGTGCGGATAGAGTAAGTGAGTGAGGGTAGACACACTTACCTATCGCCATGTCATGTCCAGCATTGGTAATCCCGCCCGCACGCCCATGCAGAAAAACGTGGTAGGCACGTAGGTAGAACGCTTAAAACAATCGAGGGTGCATGCCCATTAGCCAATTACTGCACGTTTCGCGCGGCTAATACTTCTTCTTGCGGAGACTACACTAGATATCTTTTTTTTTTCTAGATCCACATACGCGTCTCACGGCTAGTATTCCCGATTGGGAACTAGAGCGACAAGCGGGGTGGTTTGTTCAGATAATAGGTTTAGTTACTAAGGGTTCTGCCGTGTGTAATATGATGCTCTGCGTCGGGAAAGGGTTTTTGGGTTTTTGGTGTGCGAGTGCGTAGGCTTATTCGTATTGCGGATCTATTTCCTCTTTGGGGACGAGGTGGTGGATTTCTAATCGCGACGTGGTGGGCTTGCTTTATGATGTGCCGAGTTACGAAGTATCACCAGCTTACAGACTTGAATGTAGAAACGTGACGTGTGGTTATTCAGTTTTTGATTGCTTTTGCTTGGGATAGTCTCCTGTATTCTCACTGATTCTATGAATTCCAAGTGACATGACATACCTATACTATCTAATTACCTCGAATATGCTTGTACCATATCCATATCATCTACCAAAAACACGGCACAAAATCGCAAGAACTCAGCACTATATTAATCTTACGCAAATACTCCAGCTCCCCCTCCGTCTCCAAATCCTGCTGACTCCACGCCCGCTCAACCAGCATCCGCACATCGCTGAAATTCTGCATGTGCGGCACCCTCTCCGTCCGCTCAAGCAGTTCTAGAATGACCATTCGCTCTGCGTCGCTGCTCGCCTCGCACGCTAGAATAAACAGCGGGAAGGGAAACAAGTATATGTCGATTTTCGTGAATAGGGAAAATGCGCGGTGGCTCCAGTGGGTGAGTTTAGTGGAGGATCCGGAGAAGTTCCGCGAGATGCGCTCGAGGTAGACGAGGGCTGCTAGTTGCGCGAGTTCTAGTGCCTCGACCATTGTAGGACCGTGAGGGGATTTTGATTGTGAGTTTACGGAATGCGTATGTGTGCTGGTGAGTGGAAGGTTTTCGAGATCGGAGCTCAGCTCGTCAAGGTAGGTTTGATACTCTTCCGTGTGGTACTGCGCGCCCCAAGGAGACAGGATGATGTCGAATACTTTGTATAGCACGCCGAGCAGTGGATGCGCGTGGTCTGATATATTCGGTACAGAGCTCGAGAACGAGTCCCGCGCTATTAGATACTGGAGTTGGCAGCCGTGCTTGGTGGGCTCGAAGCCGAGTTCCTTGACGGCTTGTCGTACCAGTTCTGTTCGCCAATGGCGAAAGCTGAATCGTGCGAGGATTTCGTAGTAGTAGACCCATCCTAGGATCTTCGAAGCGTCGCTTCCGGGCGAGATGTCTAGTTTTCGCACCGCGTTGACGACGTATTTGGCGCCGCAGATGTGGCCGACCCAGACGCAACTCCGCTCTGGACTTCCCTGTGCCTGAAATTTGGTTAGTTGAGTGGGTGTACGATGAGAGACTATTCGAGTTCTTACTTCGAAAAGGCAGAGAAGTATACCGGCAGCAACATGTTTGATACCGGCAGCCGCATCAAGGCCTTCCTGCGACGACCGTATAAGGGCACGATTCGCCCGGTCTCGTAGTTGGATTGCACGGAGCTGGGGCCCGCTCTCATGCAGCGACGAGAGAGCAAGCAAAGAGAATAAAACGGCGCGCGAGGAATGCGAGTCGTCTGTAAGCGCCATCTTCAATAAGACGTCACGAATCTCTGCCTGATCCGAGTCGAACATGGGTAGCATGTTGCTCAGTACGGACTCGACTACGGTACGGCGGAGTTAACCGCCATGTATTTGAGGAATGAATGATAACGTACTCACAGTAATGCAAGCGATTCTCATCACAGATGCTCGCACTGCGTAGACCACCGAGTGGTAACGGTAATGGCAACGGCGTCTGAAACTGCGCCCATTGTTCCCTTCCTAGTTGCGGCTTTCCTATCGCACTCAGTTACTGAATTTCTCGCGCATCAAATCAATCATAAACATGTTACTTAAAAAATAAGAAAACAAAAAGTAAGCCTACTAAATTTGCTGTTCCCGCGAGACACGGTCGCTATATGATGCAGACTGACATCCTTGGACGATACGTTGACCCACTGGATATTTTGATACGAGCTTGGGTCATGCTCATCCTCATTCTTATCTCTAAAGGCGACGAGGCTGGCGACTGCGCGTTTGCAGTCGTTCTGTTGTGGCCAGGAGAGGCGGAGCCCGTAGCCGCCGCATGCTCGTTTGGATTTGGAACATCGGAGGCAGGTTGGGGATGTTCGGTCGCAGGATACTTTTCTATCTGCGAGAAGGGAATTAGTTGTGTTACGTGATTTTCTTCTGCGAGTATTGAGCGGCACAACGTACCTTTACATGTCCAGCATCCCTTTTTCGCTGGTGCCATATTTGTGGGCTGTGAAACTTTTTTTCTTTTTTTCTTGTTTCTCATTAAGGATGTTAGAACGCAGAGATGCAGAGTTTCAAACGAGAAATTCCATGCCGCGCCGACAAAAATCGTCCGTTCTAAGACCACTGTACCATACGCATGAGGCTGTGGCACAAAACAATATCGATGGACCAGTCACGACAAGACCCAAGAAAAAGCCAGCCACGCCCCATCCCAATCAAGCACGAGGGCAACTTTCTGCGAGCTACGTGCGCGCCTGCTCAGAAGATTGCCGAAGCGGCTTAGTGCTTACCTGCAGTCAGTCCATGAGGTAATATGGCTCATTCGGCACTCACTGACCTAATAGGAACACGAATAAGCTAGCATTGGCAAAATTGCCATATGATTTTCCCAAACGGGCAATACGGTATACATTTGCGAGGCTTGAGGGTGTTAGTGTAAGGAGTTTAGGCATGGAGAATGCGGAGTGTAGATATGCGGTTTTTATGTCCGAGGGGTTGTTGGAAATCAGATTTTTGTCTGGATATAAATTGAAGGAGGTTTCAGGGTCCTGGAGCTTCATTGAACAATAATAACCGTCATTTTATCATTAGACCACCGTGGATTTACAGTTTAGTCGAAATATCTTCTCGTATTATACATACGGAATAGTACTACGCTTTTTTGATCAATCGAAATGTCGAGCTACTTCATCACCGGCGCTGCTAGGGGACTGGGAGTGAGTGTCATAGTAACCGACGAAGAAGTCTGCAACTGACAAGTATCCCTTAGTTTGAATTTGTCCAGCAACTCTCCAGTGATCCTGCCAACACAGTAATAGGACTCGTCCGCAACAAAGCAGAAACTGAAGCCAAGATTGCTCCTCTGAAGAGAGCCAACATCCATCTGCTCCAGAGCGATCTCACCGACTACGAATCTCTCAAGGTAGTTGCTATAATCCTTCCAATCTGGCCTAAGTCGTTCTAACATTCCGCATTAGAAAGCTGCCAGTGACACAGCTGGGATTACCGGAGGCGGGCTGGACTACCTCGTTGCGAATGCAGCAAGATTGAGCCAGTGGTCCGGCCTAGACTCCATAGAACCATTGTAATTCACCAAACCAAACCAAAGCATCCGACACTGAGAAAAGCAAACCCCACTAATCCACTCACAGAGCCGAACAACCCTCCCTTCTAGAACAAGACCTCCTCGAGTCCTTCAAAACAAACGTCATCGGCAACATCCACCTCTTCAACCTCTTTATCCCGCTCGTGCTAAATGGCTCCAAGAAAAAAGTCATCATGATCACCAGCGGCCTTGGTGATACCGAGGCCACAGCCAAGTATGAATTCGACTGGGCGGTCCCGTACTCGATTAGCAAGGCTGCGGGCAACATGGCCGTCGCGAAGTTCAGCGCACGGTATGCGAGGGATGGAGTCCTGTTTATGAGTATTTGTCCTGGTGTTGCGGATACGCAGCGTCATGATGAAAGTAAGTATCTCGAATTCACATATCACAAACCCCTCCTCTCACGCCCCCTCGTTTCAATTTTCAGAAATGTGAGAAAGACCAGCAACTAACTTGATAATACAGTGACGGAAGAAAGAAGCCAGAAATTGATGCATATGTTTGGAAAGTTGAGGAAGTATGAGCCTAGTTTCGCGGGCCCGGTTCCTGTGGAGGAGGCAGTTAGGGATGTGCTGGCTGTGATGGAGAAGGCCAGTCTGGAGAATGGGGATGGGGGTGTGTTTGTTTCGCATTTTGGGAATAAGAAGTGGCTTTGAGTGTTGCTATCGGAAATCTGTAATCTGGTCAAGATGTAGAAAGTCTCCGTACTTTCATCTAGTCTATTTTATATTCGATTTGGTGCGCCCCAGAGACAATGGATAAATCATTTCTTGTGTGTTCATGGCTGCGAGTGCTGCTTTGCTGCTGTGTAACACCTATTTCGGCGTTTAGCATAAGAACAGGTTACATATCTGATCCTCACTGTAGATACGAGGACGATGAAACTCGAGGCAAAACTTCTTGAAAATACTCTGGCGGTGCATTGGTTTCGAGAAGCAGAAGGGATAAAGAACAAAGAAACCAATGGAGTTGAGTCAGTGTGAAGACAAGGCTAGGCCAACAGCGACTCGGGGACTACAGAAACGGGTCCGATGCCGGTAGTGCTATCCCGCATACGAGTAAGTACCAACCGATTTTTCCTCCGTACGGCATACTAATAAGTGGTAAATGCTACCGCAAGGAGTATGTAAAGCGAATGTTGTCCCTGATGCTCGGCATCCACGTGGCGGGCTTGTTCTCTAAAAGAATCCTCCGCGCATGGCACTGGGTTACTGCACGTGCGAAGCCTCTTCAACAACTGCCATGTTCGGGGAAATAATATCAGGACACTCTTCCTTAGTGGCGAGTTTTGTGTGTCGCTTCCTCAAATATGCCTACAGTCCTGCATCAGCATTCGTGAACACGATTCTCAATACATCAACGCAACTGGCAGACAATTCCATAGAAGCCGATCTATTTGCATGTCTGCAATTACTGTCATTCACCCATCACAATTTTCCCTTTCATTGCATACTCCACAAGACCCTTAAACATAGTGTATCCAAATTTCCACATCCTATTTCGCCCCTATCGGAAACTCCCCGGGTAATCATAATATAAAAAGAATAAGTTCTTTCAATCCAATTTGCTGATTTTCACGCATCGGAAGGCCTTGTGAGTGGAGCATGGAACGACCGATGCTAGTGTGCATGTTGACATCCCCTCTAACCAGTTTGGCGGCTCTTTCAGCTTCCTATCAGCAGCTGCGATGCTAGTGGTCGGCTTCGGTGATATGATACTTAGCGTTTGCCACTCCACCAGAGAGCATGAAGATGTCTCCTGTGGTTTCATATGCATTGTTGTGTTGAACTTAATCAGAATGGCTTTTATACTTTATGTTCAGTGACGTCCAAGTTGAAAAGCTCTGAATCAAATCGAAGTCTATTAAAGCTTTGTCTTCTTTGACCTCCTTGCACCGAGATATTGCGTGGCCTATTTAGTGGTGCCTTCGACCTGACATCTTGCTCTTCGGCCAGAACACAGCCACACCACACTAGCCCCTGACTAAGTGAGTTCTATGCCGCCCAGATGGAGAAAGCTAGCCAAGTAGTCCAAACTCTATCGTGTAGCGTCGGTGTAGGGCAGAGCGCTCTTGCAAAATGGCTCTTGCGCAATCGGCCTTCTACCCACATTCTATCCACCTTCCGTGGGTCGACGCAAGGCCTAGCGACGCTGCATTGCGCAACAAACCTCGCCTCGCGGCATGTCACCCGAATGTTGAATCCAATCTAGTCAGGGTTAGTGGTCCCTATCATGAGGATCATCCTTATCTATCTCCTGCTCTCCTTCAATGCTCCAGTTCTCAGGTGGCAGCTACTTCGTCGCAAAGGCCTGGGTTGTCACCCTGAAGCACTCGCCATGTCGTCCTTTGTTGTTGAAATGTGGGCGTGGTACGCTCTGACTGTTCTGATTGTTGGTGCCCGCATGTACGTTTTCGTATTCCCTTCACCCCAAGCGAGAGCTGATCAATCTTGGCCACTAGCCTATCCCGGCGGCTTCTCTTCAACTCGTTCAAAGCCTTGCAGGTCGACGACTGGTTGATGCTATTCACCCTGGTAGGAACGATTCTGAATTCGTGTAATGATCGACACTCATTCACCCATCTAGGCTGTTTACACCGTATTACTAGTCATCATTTGGATACAAACTTATACGCCCACGAACCTTGTCAATCCGGCAGACAATGTAATCCTTACGCCGGAAGAAATAAAGCGTCGGGAGTACGGATCGAAGCTGGTACTGGTGACTGAACACCTCCAGATGATCGTCATCTGGAGTGTGAAGGGTTGTTTATTGATACTCTATTCTCGCCTTACGTGAGTGGACTACAATGGAAATTACCCAGACGATACAGTCAGCTAATCTTCCCATGACTAGAATGAGCACGAGGCATAACTTGCTGGTCAAGATTGTGGCATGCTATGTTGTTGCGAGTTTTGTCATTATGGAGATTTTGTGGTTCATCTGGTGCCGTCCATTTCATAACTACTGGAAGGTGCCTCCGCCGGACTGTAAGTGGATCCCATTGCCGCACTCACAAGTTGAACAAAAACGTCTTCGACTGACAAAATCATCAATGAAAAGTGAATTGTTCCGCCGAAACCAACCATATGATAACGAACACCGTGTTCAACATCTCATCCGACATCATGATCATTTGCCTCCCATTACCGATCTTCATCCAATCACAACTCCCACTGAAAAGAAAACTAACTCTATGCGGCGTGTTTGCTCTTGGTATTTTCACAGTAAGATTGTCGGATCCCATTTAGCAGAATCCATTTCACTGATACTGGAATGACTAGATCCTCGCCGCGATTCTCAGCAAATACTACAGCTTAGGTTCACCATACGGCACGCAATGGATATATTGGTACATCCGAGAAGTCTCTACGGCAATCATCACTGCCAATCTCCCCCTAACCTGGACCTTGTTGCAGCGAATATTCGGTATAAGCGGGTTCTACTCCAAGTACGGCAAATCGACCGGAGAACGGACGGGAGAGGCCACCGGCCAAGCACGGTTTCGGTCTGCCTATGGTAATCTCACCAGTCGCACAAGAGAGGACTACAAGCACAAGAAGCCTGATCCACATGCAATCGACATCAGTCCTTCTGAGAGTCAAGAGAATATCACGGGCGAGTCTGGCATGCCGTTGGAGATTTGGCAGCGGCACGAGGTACATGTTACCACTGAAGAAATTGATATCAAGGATGCACGGTCGTCCTCTGAGCGCTCACATAAGTCAGCGGAAGAAGAAGTCACTTTTGCTATCAGCAGTCCAACAAGAAGTCAACATGAGGATAAGACGACAGGGGAAGCGGAAATGGGTGTTTTCACTCAAGTTTCTCTCGGCAGATGATTGATGTTTCTCAGGTAATCATACATGTAACAATATGTGGTCTAATGGGCGTTATGTTAGTTTTCTGGAGCGGCGGTACTAGAAATATGGAGTATCAGTGGTTTAAGGTCGTGCTCTATGTTTATTGCATAATTTTGGGACATGGGCGTCATTCAATTTCAGGTTGACTGATTATTTTGTCATTACTATAATACATTTTCGCCGTAAACTCGTTTAGAAAATCCTATTTGAATATCACGATACATACGTCAACGATTATATGATATGATGCTCCCCAAGCCCTACTCAGTATCCCAATGCTTAGTTTCTCCATAGTGCTGCTGCTTTAGGTCACATAGAAATGGACCACGTGATGAACAATCGGCGGCGTTTCCGCCCCCAAATTGCAGATCCTGGTCTGGAATTGGTAGATAATCTAGATCGGCAGATCCTGTCATCATCTTCACTGCCACCCTGCTTCACTGCCACCGAGCCACCCTGCCACACTGCTGCCTAGGTAGTATTTAAAAAGATAACTTAGTGCAATCTTTTATGAGCGTAAACGCTGATGCCCAGAGAGCCTCTTCTCAGTCTTCTTTTTGGGCAAACAATTTTGGAGCACTATCACTAGGTACAAGTACTAGCGAGTAGGATCTATAACATACCATGTCTCTATGCGACCTCTGCAGAACAATACCTTGGGAAACCCTTCCAACAGTTCCCCCAAATCTTCCCTGCCAACTGAGTGGGTTTCCCTACATTCAAATAACCAGTCGGTGGCCCAAAGGCGAGCGCGGCTACCCGCATCACCAGAGCCTTGATGCTTTGCGCGAGGCAGCACAAGTCTGCGATGTGTGTCGTTTGATATGCCAGTCTGCAGAGAACGTGCAGAGAGAGTTGGAAGAGCTCAAGCCACAATGGGAGGCAGGCGAAACGAAGAAATATGCCTGGCCGACTTGGGAGATGTGGCTGGTAAAGCGGCGCGATGGAGGAGATGGTTGCTGGGTTATGAGCTTTGTGCGTGATGGGGTTAGGAAACCAAATGGCAAGACCGAAGAGGCGTGGATTGTGGCAGCGTTGGGACTGTGCACTAAACATGGCAAGTAAGAATTGGGAACTTTGCCTTCCAGAAGCACTGTCTACATAAGGACGTCAGCTAACCGTAATGGCCAGGAGATCCTTTAGAGTCCGTGATCCGAGGTAGACCTATCGAAGAGTCTGGTGGAACGCCAGGAGCTATTGAGAGGGCGCGGAAATGGTTGAGTGAATGCAACGAGCATCCCAATTGTGTGTTTGGTGAGACAGAGCTACCGTCTCGCGTCATTGATGTTGGAGAGGATATCACCAGCCCAGAGGTACATCTCCGGGAGCCCACAAGCGGAACCATGGGAAAGTACATATCCCTGAGCTACTGCTGGGGTGAGTCACAAGTATTTACCACCACCAAGTCCACAATCGAGGATCGAAAACGGGGTATTCTAGTAGCGGATATGCCCAGCACATATCAAAACATTGTGACTTTGAGCAGAGCCCTTGGAATACGATATGTATGGATTGACAGTCTATGCATCTGTCAAGATGACCACGAGAATTGGGAACGCGAGTCGGCCAAGATGTTGTCAATATACTCCAACGCATATCTCACCGTATCTGCGTCACGAGCGAAAGGAAAAGTAGAAGGTTTCTTCGGAACGAGGCCAGAGAGAGAGTATGTTCAGTTGGAATATACTCGCGAGGGAATTCAAGGGCACGTATTGGCATTTACGCTTCCTCTTCGCGAGGAGCTCATCAAACACGACTACATCACCATGCCACATGAGCCGCTTTCGGAACGAGGCTGGGGAGTCCAGGAACGCGTCTTGTCTAGACGCTTGCTACATTATGCCAGCGGCCAACTGTGTTATGAATGCAACGAAGGGTTCCAAGGAGAGGATGGCCTTATTCTTCCTGACCGCTTCGATAGTGTGCACAAGACACTGGAAAAAGATCCTGACGACATGTTCAAGGTCTTGCCAACAGAAGGCGTCAAGACAAACACTAGACCAGATCGCTATATTCTGAAAGGGTGGTATGACTTACTCTGGCATTACGGCCCCAAGAAACTTTCTCATCCATCAGACAAACTACCTGCGATATCCGGGCTTGCAAGCATGTATGCAGAACGCATTGGAGGGGATTACTTGGCTGGTCTCTGGCGGCAGCAGCTGATTGAAGGCCTGCTTTGGCAGAGCCTGAGCTTCAGAAGGGTCTCTGAGTATCGAGCTCCATCCTGGTCTTGGGCTTCCGGCAACGGAATTCCAGCAACCGGACTGCACGTTGATTATGATGAGGTGGCTGAGATACTCGACGCTGGTGTGACTCTCAAGGGGGCAAATCGGTTTGGCGAAGTCACTGATGGTTGGATCAAACTTCGCGCCCCAATGGAGCAACTCACCCTTCTCACCGAAAATTGGGATCCCGAGGCCCCGGGACATATAAAATATGAAAATAACCCCAAGGTGCGCACGAGCAATGGTGATGAAAAAGGAGGCTATGCGCGTTTCGATTTCGCGTTCACAGCAGACGATGCCCCTCAAGAAGCGAAGAAGATCGTCAAGAGGCTAGAGGGAGTCAAGATATTTGCTTTAGTGCTTGCCAAAGCTCAGCCTTGGACTCCTAAGACTGACTCCAAGTGTACTTACCGTTCGCTGATAGTGAGGGAGTCGGAAAAGCCCGGCCATTACCAAAGACTGGGGTTTCTGAACGGTGGCGAGGATATGTTGGGGGGGAAACCGGAGGAGATACCGAAGGAAGATTTACCAGTCATTACGTTGATATAGAAAGACAATGCACCAGGACGCTCTATTTCCAAATGTCAAATCTTTTCCGTTATAGCAAGCCCGCATGTGTGTCTATTCCACGTTGTGAACTACCATGAGTGCAGGACTCGGGATTGTTTCCACATGTTCATGGCGCAAACCAATATGATGCTAACTCATGGCAATTTTGACACAAATATTGATTTGATGAGTCATATGATGATAATCCATGTGACTTTTTATTATACATACACTCGTGTGTTGGCCGAAGTCTTGTGCAACAGCGGAACCTACTTGCGGTACCACATCCTAGTAACCTTTGTCTTACGTATCTTCTTCTGCAACAAAAATATGCCTTGCAACAACGCTTCTGGACTGGGCGGGCATCCAGGTACGTACACGTCAACGGGAACAATCCTGTCCACACCCCGAACAACACTGTAGCTGTAATGGTAATATCCACCCCCATTAGCACAGCTTCCCATGCTAATAACCCATTTGGGATCCGGCATTTGGTCGTAGCATAGCCGGAGCGCGGAAGCCATTTTGTTCGTGAGCGTTCCGGCGACAATCATTACGTCCGCTTGTCGCGGTGAAGCTCGAAAGATGATTCCTAGTCGATCTTGGTCGTAACGTGGCATCGATGTATGCATCATCTCGATACCGCAACACGCAAGTCCGAACGACAGCGGCCACAACGACCCGTTGCGTGCCCAAGAAATGAGCTGATCAAGTTTGGTGCTGTTGAATCATTAGTACATTGTCATGATCTTCAGCCATTTCCTGACCTACGTGACATATCCCATGGCTTCATTCTTTTCGGGCTTGGTTGCAACATTCACGGATGTTTCGCTTTGATCATGGTTGTTCCTCCACTGCTGAACTGAGAAGGCGGGACGACGGGCCAGTCCAAAGGAGTTTCGAGCTCGACATAATGAAAGCGCTACGTGAATTCTGTTGTTAGTATACCATAGGTAGTTATGCATTGATATGTTGCTCGCTTTCTTACCTCTTGGACTTCTCATAAGAACACCACTCATACCTGTTCATGCGGACGGTATTTCTCCCAGCACACAAAACAAACTAGTAAATGACAGACGGTTGCCAATTTATAAGAGATTCCAAGCCTTAGAAACGACCACAAGGGAACGAATATACTAGGTAATAGGCAAGAGCCATTCCATGGTCCCCTATTATCCCACAACGAATGAAAACCCAGCGGCCATTACTCAAATGAGGCATGAAGGGCCGCAGAAGGCACTTCGAGCTTGTAAATGAATGAGTATTGTCGCCATAGGAAGTGGATCTGAGTGAATGTTCCCAAAAAGGGCAAGGGCTAGTCTGCTCATGGAAAGGCACTTGCTCGGAGAAAACCCACAATCGGGAGAAACCCACCGTCTCTCACCAGTTTTAGGCGCAAATCCATCGCGAATATCCACACAAGACAATCTCTTCTTGACACCAGCATCCGATACGGTATGCCGGATGGAAACTTAGGGCAATCCGATGACACGGCTCCTTCACGACTACAATGCCCGCATTGTGGCAAGACGTATTTGAGAAGTAGTCACTTGCGCCGTCATCGGGAAACACGTACAAGCAACGATCCTATGACTTCTTTGTCCCAGATTGCTAACTATACAGAAAGACATCTCGAATGGGACAGTAAGCTGTCCCAGATGTTCTAAACTGTTTACAAGGCGGTGGGCTGAGTCTTTCGGCATATAAAGACTTTTGTGACTGACTTCTGCGCAGTGACGTTGCCCGTCGACACCTACAAAGCTGTAATTCGGAAGCTGGAAAATATGTGCTGCCGCCAGCTAAACGTGGGAAGAAACCACGGGCTTGCGACAGATGCTCTCGACATAAGGTTTCTTGTGACTCTAGTAAACCATGCTCACGATGTTCTACTCGTGGAGCTCACTGCTCTTATTTACGCATAGATGCATCAGCCACTCGCCCGAACCTGGAAGTCTCATCACCACTTCAAGACATTTCGTGGGTACTGGGAATGACTGATCCTTCGTGTTTTGGTACACCGGAA
The DNA here is from genome assembly GCA_028476805.1 of Acrocalymma vagum. Classification (NCBI taxonomy): domain Eukaryota; kingdom Fungi; phylum Ascomycota; class Dothideomycetes; order Pleosporales; family Acrocalymmaceae; genus Acrocalymma; species Acrocalymma vagum. Next base: position 26,753 of record JAQGEP010000094.1, read on the forward strand.
AATGTTGCTAAAGGCATATATGGAGATGAACTAGTAGAACACCCTTTGGAATTACCGGACACAGCATTGCCCAAGTGCAGCAGGGCCAATTCATTTTCGAGCGAGGATGGAGTAGCCTGGGGCTCTGGACCTTGGCTACTCAGTTTAGATTCGAGCTTTTCGCTTGGGTTTGATGAATGCCCCGTGGACCTTGGCCTCCCGATCTCATCATCGCCCGTCCTAGAGTCGCGAATGGAACAGCTGATCGCCCAATTGGCCGAAACTACACAGACCATGAATGTTTCAAGTACGAATGCATCGAGTTTCGATCGGTCTCTAGCTCGGTCAGTCTTCACGCCATCAAACACAGAATTTTTCGTTTGGGTATATTTCCAACGTATCCATGCTTACCACCCTATCATCCATTCTACAACATTTCACACCGAAACAGCCTCACTACCACTGCTACTCGTAGTGTTTCTTTACGGGGCTCTACTATCCGCACCTATTGACTATGCACTCTCTGCGCGATGCTTCTTCGATGTTGCAGAAGAGTACATCTTCAACCACCCAAACATGCAGCGAATGCTGTATCAAGGTGCACGTACAGATAATACGAACGATGATATCGAAATTCTTCAAGCCGCTTTATCCATTGTTGTAATTCAAAATAGCAAAAATGACCCGTCTACTCGCCGTCGCCTGCAATTCAACCGCCTCCCCCAACTTAACGCTGCAATCCGATTATCCGGAGTGTTGTCAGCAACCCGATCTCTAAGGGCGACTGATGACGGCCAAATAGATTGGCACGTGTTCATTGAAGAAGAGCTTAAGATTAGGTAGGCAAATCTAGACCCCCAAACTACTTGTTAGCTAATGAAATATCAGACTAGCCCATTGGACCCAAACGGCCAACACGTTTATTACATGCTTCTTTAACGGAAATTCGCATATTCATATGAGCGAAATGACAGGCGATTTGCCCTGCCGGGAAGAGGTTTTCGAAGCTGAAACTGCGGAGGATTTTAGAGCCAGGCTACTGCCAGATCTATCTCGTTCACCACCTCCAGCTCTGGCCACAATAATGTCTGAACTTCTACGGGACAACGATTCCAAAGCAAACGAAGATTTACTCAAATGCATCAGCCGTGATGGCCTGTTTATAGTCATATGTGGTAAGTGCCCCTCGTCTACGTTAGCTCAGTTGCAGCTAACAATTATAAGCACTCAGCCGAATTATATGGTCCGCAAAAGCAAACTGCATTTTCGCAGCAATGTACTACAGTTTATCTCGCGCCTGTTCACGCTGGAAAGAGCTATGGGACCAGGTCGCAACCAATGGCGACCACAGCACAGAGAATGTTGTGCCATCAGGATTTGTCAAGCACACCCTTGAACTATGGCGGGTCAACATGATATTCTTGAAAGTCATGAGATCAGGAGATATGAGCTCTCATTTCATGAAAACAACAGCGCTGGATTCCTTCGATAGTGTTCATGATTTTCTGAAACAATATAAGGATATCTAATCCATGCTAGGCTAGCGTTCGGGAATTTGTTAGGCATGGAACGAGTTGTAGAAACTACAAAATGCGATTTGAGATCACAGATCACAGGGTCTGGGCAATATAATTAGAGAGATTCTAGACTATCCTCAGCCCGACTAACATTTGATGCCGTTCAAATTCATGGCAGCTTTGAAATGCAGATGCATGCCAACCTTCCACTCACTACTTCCCAATCGGGTGCGCACAAACGATGCTAACGGCATAGAGTTAGCTTCGGCTTCCTTTGGGGAAAGTGCAAAAGACGCTGTAGCAGTCACCCAATGGGGTCAACAAACTGAGCTCCATCAAGACGAATCCACAATCGGGCTCTTGAGCAAGCTGTGCCTCTTGCTTTTGTCGAATGTTGGCATATAAATAGGCTGCACTGGGCACGACTCATCCCAAAGACGCCCATTCAACTTTGTTCTTCTTTGACTGACCATCATCCCATATCATATCTGCAGTCATGTCTCCATCTCCAGTCGACGCACCACCCCATGTATTGCAACTTCTATCCAAGCTGCACAAATTGTCCTTGGAACAGGAAGCCGCCATCTCAAAGGACGGTAAAGTGTTTTCTTCCACGGTCCTCGGCGACATTGAGGACAGAATGCCAGCTGTAAACTCTAAGTCGGAATTCGACAAGCTGATGCTGGACAAATTCATCGCACTGGATGAGGATAAGTGCCAATTCACTTATCAACTCATCAACGCCATGGGAGCAACCAATATTGTTGAAGCAGGCACGAGCTTTGGCGTCAGCACCATTTATCTTGCGCTTGCTGTTGCCAAAACCAAAGCAGCCACTGGGAAGCCCGGCCGGGTCATCGCGACGGAGAAGGAGAAAGAAAAAGCGGCGGTTGCACGGGGCTACTGGAAAGAGTGCGGCGATGCCGTTGAGAAAGAGATCGATCTCCGCGAAGGCGATCTTTTGCAAACATTGACCCAGGACCTGCCAGAGGTTGATCTGCTTCTTCTTGACAGTAAGTGCACTTCCCAAACAATAGTCTCATCCGCGCCTTCTAATCATATATTCTTTTTTTTAGTATGGTCGGCTTTGGCGCTTCCAACGCTGAAGATCGTTCAGCCTCGTTTTCGACATGGTGCGGTGGTGCTGATTGATAATACTATTTCTGGTGCAAAGGGATATGCGGATTTGCTGGCGTACTTAGGGGCACCGGGAAGTGGCTTTCATAACATGACTTTGCCATTTAGTAATGGATTCGGAATGAGCGTGTATCTACCTAGTCGAGAGTAAGATGAGTGTGGGTCAAATTTGGAAACGAGCCAGAAATAAGTTTGCGTAGATTTTTGGTAGTGGAGTGAACACGCCAAGATCAACAACACTATGAATATCTTTGAGGGAAAGAAAAGCAAACAAAATATTATTAAATCCTCTTGCTTTGAGTTATTGATTGAACACTGGAAGCTACTGGGACCAATCGAAAATTACCAAGAAAGAAAAATAAAAAGACGTGCGCCTGAAATTCATATGTACTAAGTCCAGCATTCATAGAGCCACCTGGTATGGCATTGGTGAAGCTGTCCGAGAATATCCCGACTACCGACACAGAGTCATCGTCAGGCGGCTACTGGTATCGGCATGAATACACTTGCTCTTTAACCAACTCGTCGATTTCGGTTTCATCCTTTCGTTCAAACAGGACCCATACGAAGCATCTTCCACTTTTCATCCTTTCGAAGGAGATTACCAACCTTTGGTCTAAGGTTCCACAAGTACACATGTACAAACCTGCCCCACCTCGACCCAGGAAAACGGACAATATTCGGTCCCGCACAGGTTGTAAAGGTTGCCGTGAACGACGGACCAAGGTTTGCTCCCTCGGAACAACCGCTGTGTAGGGCATGATACTCGCTGACTGAAGTCTAGTGTGATGAGAGAAAACCTACATGTGGGACATGTGCCCGATTGAGAAGAGTATGCGAGAGCATGAAGCCCCGGTTTGAATTTCGGATAGCTACCATAGATACTTCAAGCACTCTACCACCCTCAAAATCGCGACCCACTGTTTCAAAAAGAGGGAAGCCTTCTCTTCCTGATACTGCCCTCGTCCAGTCTCTCCAACACACTGAACGAGACATCTTTTACACTACATACTGGGAAGATCGTTGCATGCCAGCTTTGCACCCACTCTTCTACACAGCACTCCAGCGCTACAGCGACATTCCAATACTCAAAGATGCAATCCTTGCGCTATCATCATGTAATACCAGTCGAAGCACGGCCGAGTCCAAATTCCCGCCTTCGCCGACCTGTGGTGGAGCTCATCGCCCCAGTCTCATCCACCAAACCAGAAGCCAGCTGTACTACTCGCGAGCTGTCGCGCAATTTGTTTCGCTGAGCTACCAAGACTGTCAGCGACATCTTACTATTGCACTCACCGTACTTGTGCTATTTTCATACATCGAATCCTCAATGGGCAACTTTCAGGCCTTTGATTGCCACGTGCAAGGCTTTTCCATCTTCTTGGATGCCCTTCACCAGCACAGTGGAGATCCCTTCGTCAAAGCACTTTTGACCGCCTGGATGCAGCCTCGCTTTTTGGTCTGGTGGTCACGGGCATATTATAGCTCTCTTGAGGCACAAAGAAATCTTCCTTCTGTTCGCCTACCCACAATCCTTCGATCAACTTTTGACTCGTTTTCGGAACGGAGGGTTTCAATTTTAGCTGTCCTGTGCGAATCCCATCGGCTTAACGTTAGAGCAGTGCTAGAACACTGGAGTCACGGTAGCCGTTCTGAAATGAAAGATATGACATCTATACGTCGAAAGAATTCCGAAGAGCCATATGCGGCATTGGCTGCTGAGGCTGCAAAAACCGATGAATGGCTCCGTCACCTCCCACAATCAGAGCAACCATCGTTTTCAAGTCACAATGCGCAGAGCAATGTCTCCATGTTTCCAAGCGCTGTACCTCGTTTTGAATCGCACGATGCGGCTCTGAATTATGCATACTATGTTGCTGCTCGCATTATGCAATGTACAACTCTTTTGCATCTTCTTCCAAGTCAGGATGCGAAATGGCTTGGACATGAATGCTCCGACACAGAACCTTGGATCCAACTACTACTACAAATCGCACAAGGAACCGACATGAAAATATCACTGATTCGAAACTCCTACACCATCGGATTCTCCGGTTTACTATTAGCAGCCTCTCTCCGATGCCAAAATGCGTTTCTAAGTAAATCCATCGAGCACTGGCTCCAAAAGCTCGAAGACCTCCAACCAACCGAGGAAGGCAGCTTTCCCATTTTCCAAGCACTCAGCGCCGCCAAAGCCATCAATCGGCAGAGAGAACGGGGCCGTGATACTTTTGCACTTTCCCAGCAAGAGTTTGATGCTGGGGGCCCCAAGTTCAGTTGCTATTGTAGTCAGCCTATTAGCTCGCTTTTGCTGCATGGGAAGCTGAGAAGTACGGGCGAGCTTGTCACGGAATGTGTTCCTGTTGAGAGGCAGCGGAGATGAGAGATATTGAATCATTACCTTTTATGTCCTGCGCTCAGAGAGTATTTGATTTCATTTGTTGTCGCGTTTCTGGATTGTGTTAGTCTAGTGTTGTTCACATGGAGCAAGAGCTTGGGATCATTTCATCATACATAACTAAGATGTCCTGCCTAAATCCTTCATTCTCACACCATTGGATCATTTACGCTGGCGGCGAATCGTTCGTGCTCAACGCTCTGCTTGTATCATGTAACATTGGAATATCTTCACGCGTCGATAGCACTTGCTACATTCTTTCATATACAATGTAATCAATGCCTTGAACGTCTTTATTAATGGATGGCCGCCATGTGCGTATTTTAGATACGTGATCTGGGATGCTGCTATTCCGTGTTGGAATTTCTGCTTAACATTACTGTACGATGCAAAATAACATTGCGTTTGCGCAACAGCTGTAGGTAATTAATACACAAAGCCCATTTTAAAATGTTCACATCCGGTATCTCCGGCCTGCGCAAGGCAGCTACTACGACGGATCGCGATATACATCTCCACCCTCACAACCTTCCATCTGATCGCCTAGCCTTTTAGCCATGGTGCAGTTTGTCTGCGACGACAGGTCATGACACGCGCCTTTCCAGTGCTCCCAGACGGTATCGTACATGCACCGCCAGTACCTCTCTGTAACCGGCGTTCGCTTCGCGCAACAATACAACGCTTCGCTGAAACACCATGTCTCCCACGCTTCGGGATTCCGCTTACACTCATCGTCTTTTGGCGGATCGGGAGACGTTGATGGATCAGTTACTACAGGCTCCGGAGCTCGTTTTACGGGCGAGGGAAGAGAAGGGTGGCTGATGGAGTACTGATCTAACTGGGGCTCGTTTCTTCTCCAGCTGTCGCGGCACCGACTGATTGAAGAGCCACCGTTGATGACTACATGGTGTCTGGGTACGTAGCAGGAGATTGTACCCTGAGAGACGATTTTAAACCATACACTAGTTGGATTAGCATTTTAATACTTTTTGCATATAGACGTCACAGTGTAGACGTACTTGCTGCCATCGATCGAGGTGCCGTAGTCGAAACAGTCAAAGTTCAGTGAATCGCCGGGCTGGAACAGCTGAGTGTAGCCGCAGATGCGTTGAGGGCAGTAGAAGCATCTCGTGTCCGTTTCTGCCAGTCGTGTTAGTACTGCTTGAGTTAAAGAATAGGGATTGCCAGCCTGACCAGATACTTCAGCGTAGACATTAAGCATCGCTCTTGGAACAACGCCATGGTCAACTTTCACATCATCGATTGCGGTACTTTGCTCCTCAGTATCATCATCATCATCATCATCACCATCATCATCAGGATACTCCGGTAGTGCTTCGTCTTCGTCGCATTCTCTCGGTGGCTCTCCGGTTCCTAGAGAAGTTAGACAATGCCTACATTAAAGCATTGGGAGAACCAACCGCCAAACTGTCCAAGAGCCGCCCTAGGCCACCACATAGCAAGCCAGGTATCGCCATAATACCCAACCTCAGTCCCCTTGTACCAAGTGCTGCCGTTCAGTCAGTCAATTGAAAACCCAGATATTCAGCATCCTAAAATTACTCATTGCCTTCATAAGTATCGCCATATGCCCAGCATTGAAAGTCTGCAATCAGACTCCCAAGTCTATAATCATTTGCCGTAGAGCAATTAACCGGACAGTCTCGTGCCGCCTTATCGTCTAGAACCGTTGCCCAATAGTGCGGTGGCGGCTCGCAATACTCCAGACAGTCCAGATCCGCGCAGTTTGACGGGAGCCCGATCTCACTTCTGGGCACATAGCAGCCTTCCTTGGTCATGAGCCAGTGCTGGTCGTATTTTGGCCATGATATCACTTCGTCTGGCCCCATTGTTGATACTGTCCAGCACTCTACATCGATGGTCGAGTTGCGAGGAAGTAAAGCCTCGATTTGGCATAATGGGTCTGCGCACACTAGACACTTCATATCATATCGGGATTGAATGACTCCGGGAGTGTAACTGTCTTCCTCCTCTTCCTGGCGCTTTCTGATCTTGCTGTTTGTGACGGTAGTGGTATTTGGTAGATGGCCTGCCTTGTCGTAATTGCAAACAGGATCTGCCACTGCAAATCGCTTTGCAACTTGCGGAGGTGGTAGGCCGGCTAGATCGTAACCCGACTGCGAAAGTCAGTCTTGCTGGTGTAATTGAATCAATATGTTCTTACAATGAAGCATCCATCAACGGTTTCATACCCTTGAAGATAAATAAGTTAGCTGGATATGTTATTACTGTGAGAAAAGATTCACACAGTTTGTATGATTGAATGTCGTGCAAAGGAGGAGCCCAATGCGCATTGTATGCCACAAGAGCCGCTTTTTCTTGGGGATTTCTCACTACGAACATATTAATTTGTCTTCAGACTGCCATTTGAATTCGGATCGTTAGTTACCAAATACTATACATTAGTTAGCTGAGATCTCTTCAGAATACTGGAGCACTTACTTGTTGCCCTTGGGAGGATCTCCGAAGCCGATGAGATGACACTTTGTCCAAATCCGCTCATCGGGAGGGTACCTGCGTTCTATCGGGCATTCCTCGAGTGTGCAGGCATAGCAAGGGACACTATGAAGTCCATTGGTGGGATACTGTGCCACAAAATCTCTCGCGGAGAGATCGCCTCGCGCAACATGAGAATCATGCCCTGGCGAATTTCGACTTGGAGGATCTACCAACGACGACTGAGACAACCCACAAAACAAATTGACCAGGAGCGCAAAACGAAACATGGCTTCTGATCAGAACTGCAGCATTGCGTTCGCACGCCGTAAACACTGGCTTCGGAAACTATTCTTTTATACGCAATTTGCTCGTCCCACGTTGCTGCGGACTTAGCCGTTTACCCATATTATGTAACTACCTGACCTGTTTGCTCCAGCAAAGTACCGAACCAAACATGCATACCCTCCGCATCTACTTCTCGGCATCCTAATACGTAACAGATGTTGATGCCTCTGCATGATGCGAAGTTTTCAGATCCTTCGTGTTGCCGGAAGTGGTGAAAGTGTATCGCTCGCGTAGTATCATTACCTATTTTGTGTTATGCAGTTGGAAGTTATTTATGGAGGGGTAAGTGTTTGTTCAGTAGAGTGAAGTATTAGGATCGATGCCCCTACGAGATATATTAGTGTCGTACGACAATAATTAATGGCCAACAGCCCAAAGCTATTGTGTTGGCTGTACAGTTACGTATCAACACATGTCATAGGAACGATGTCGAAAAAATAAAGATAGAATTAGAATAACATGATAGAAATCGAAAAGCAGCAGAAGTCAATTTAGCATCAAAGTCTGCTTTGACTCAACTGATCTTGAATATATGGGTTTTTTTGCAAAAGGCAGTGCAATTGATTCAATTCCAGCGAATGCAGCCTAAGTTAATATTAGGCTAGCAGTGTGTAGACATAGAATACGTACGGAATTGAGAGATTCTCGTCCGACGCAAGACTGGCCCTGTATCAAAATGCTTTTGTCGTGGACTCGTGCATTTGACCACTAGGGGATATCTGAAGAAATTTCGACAACAGCTGCCAGGACTTGGCTTCTCTCACTGCATCCTTGCACCGCCACATTTCATTTGAAACCAAGCAAAACAAGCCGCTGGTTTCAGGTATGTTACTTTGCGGCTTCTTCTGGATACTAGGCATATCTTTCTTTTTGTAGCCGCTTGCGAATGCTGACTACCTATGTATAGTACGCTGCAGAATTTCCATGAAGACATGTTGTTCAAGAACGCTCAATTGATATGACATGCGTACAAGTCGTAGTATAACTCGCATCTATCTTATGGTACTTCTATATGGAAGTCAAATAGGATGTAGTATGTACCTTCTATATAGTACGAAAAGGATACCGATGGTTATAGCTCTCCCGCATTGCGTAATATTTCTTCAACCGCAGGAAACAAGCATTCCGCCAAGTACAAAGTAACCCAATAATTGCCAGAGTGATCTTTTGCGATGATGACAGCAGTGTTTCGAACCAATTCATTGTGCTTGATTTGGGATGTGATCTGGTATACCATCCTCCCGGGCGGATTGCTCCTGTCGGCACCCTGATAACCCGGGCGAACAAGAGCAGGGCTGAAGTCTGTGGTTGCGACAAATTTCGCCTTTGTCCAATTGCTAATTGGCACCAGCAGCATTCTAGGATCGCCAAAGACAGGAGGACTGCCCTTGCTTTTCAAGTACGGCATGGCTTTCTTGTATAGGGCACGGATTTGTTCCTCAGCCGTCTGGACCAAAATGGATTCACGCACTTGCAGGGCAATGGTACCCAATGGATTGGACTTGAGTGAGCGGCCGTCGAGAAAAGTGAGCGATGGCATGGTCAGGTTTTGTATGTAAACTCCGCCCTTTTCGAAAACAGATGGCATCCGGCCTCGTATATCGACAACGTTCAACACAGTTACGGGACCGCTATGACGATTTACGGAAACAATAAGCCGGGAAAGCCATGTACACAGAATATCACCATCGCTAACAAACGTGCCAGCTGTGAGGTCCTTCTCAGCCCTTTGCCGTAGCTCTGCAACAAAAGTAGCCGGCAGGAAAAGCGTGCGGCTATTAGGCTTTGGGTACCAGATGATTTGCCACACGAACCGAATCACGAACCAGAAAAATTTGAAGCCGTTGAGCATCTTCGATTCCCAAAGGTAGGTCTCTGGCGTGGCCGTTTTGCTTTCCCAGATGCCTGGTGCAGCGTCTTCGCGAGCGCCCAGTACGGGAGGAATTTCAGCCTCGCGTCCTGCAAGAGCTTTGCACCAGGCCGTGACGATCTCTTGGAACCCAGTGGCATCGGCGAGGACATGGGACCACGAGACGGCTACCAATGTTGCGTCTTGAAAAGAGGTGATTTGCAGGGCAATTGGAGGTTCATCGCTCGCCAGGAATTCTTTCAATTCGCCTGGGGCACCGGCTCTTGTGCAAAACGGGCCAAACTCGCTGGTGCTGTGTTGCAAGGAGGGTTGGGCGGTCGTCTTGGGAAGTTGGCTGGCCAAAGGATGCTCTTCAATATTGACGTCGAATTTGAGATGGACGTAGCGGACAGCGGGCCGATCGGCTGTGAACTTTTTTGGCGCATGAAGGTGCAATTTTCCTTGTTTATTCCTTCGGAATTGGCCAGTGAGCTTACGCCAGTCCCCGGAGCTTAGGACGGTGACCAATGCTTGATGGAGTTTGTCGGCATCCAGCACATCGTTGAAGCGCATCAGGACGCAAGGGACGCTTTCCGCAACCCCGGTGATGTCGTCGAGGATTCCCATGGGGTAAACATGATCGGACGGCAGGGTAGTTGGTTCTTTGCTCTTGCGGCCACCAAAGAGGCCGAAAATGTCAAACATTTCGCAGGAGAAGATGAAAATGGATAGAATGCGTTGGTCTGGTGGCCTTTTCATGAAGGTTTAAGGGGGGCCTTTTAAACACTGCAGGAAGATATGGTATCTAGAGTAAGCACTAAGCCTGAGAGACGCGATCCCAACGCGTATCCTGAAAAATCGCGACTCATGCTCATAGCGAAGGACATTTCTTTTGCTGAGTTGAATGATTACAAGTATTCGATGGAGGACATGCAGTCAAAGGCTGATTTTCTGTGGTCAATATGTGGGTGAAGTGCGGAGGGCCTACGTTTCAGGTGCTGGAAATAGTGTCAGGTAGGAAAGTTTCGCTTTTGTACATAAACAGCTTAGTCTCTACGGTAAGAACGGGTATGGGGAAGAGCGTCTAAGCAGTAGCGTGACTAGATGCATTCTCAAAAGCGTCTGATCTATACACTAATTCTCGATTTCAGAGGGAGGTTTTTACATACCTAGTTGCCTAGTTCGAATCGCCAGCAAATGGAATAGCTGCGATAAAGCGGTCTGTGCCAGAGTAGGCGGAAATGGGGCCTTGGGTAAGTGGAGGCTAGGCCTTGGAGTGAGAAGGGTCAGAAAGGCCAGAAGGGCTAGAAACCGGTATCTTCCCTGGCCATGTAGGCCATGCAGGCCTTCAGGGCCCTACAGCCATCCAGCCATCCAATCCATGCAAGAATGTGAGTTCTGGCCCAAGGAATATTTATCCTCCGAAACCCCGCTTTCCCATTCTCCCATCTTCGATGTCATGCGCTTGCGATTTCGCCATGTCCTGTTTCCCATCTCTTCTTCACTCCTTCGTCGCTTGCTGTATGCTCGCACATATGTCCCGGCGGTGATCGCGATACAACCATGGCCGCCAACAGCAGGCAGCGCGTCGCTTTCTTCCCCAAAGTCGACGCTGTTGTCCTGTCCTCGAGGCATGGCCCTCCCCCATCCTATCCGCAAATACCTGGTCCTATCTACGATACGATCAACGCCGGTAAACCCATCGGATCGTGGCCCGTAAACGCGGACAAATGCTTCTACCCTCCCCAAACAGAATCCCACGCGTCATCTCCAATCCCAGACATTCCCACATGTCTCTCCGATCGCTACTTACGTGCCTCGTTGGCCCAAAACGAAAGATTGAGGCTGTCCATGCTTTGGTATTACACTCGTAACATTCTGAACGAGACCGAGTTCCTCTGTGGGCTGCAGGAGAAGCTGTGCATCGCCCAGGAAACCACAGGATGGGAGTTTGCTATCATAGGTATTCTTGATGTCAACTTTTATATCCGCCTAGCAACCATCGGAGTTCCCTTGGGCATCCTCCCACGAGGCGAGACGCTTTGCGCGCATACTGTTACACAGCCTCCTGGGGTATGTTTCACTTCAAGACCCTTCTTATTGTACGTGTACTCACATATACTTGCACAGAGTGTATTCCTTTTGCCAAATATGCTAGAGGACTGGAGATTCCAGTATTCTCCCTATGTTGAGTCTGGCGGACTCCAGGCATATGCCGGCGCACCACTGCGCCTCCAAAATGAAGCAGGCGATTGCGTGTGTCTTGGTTCGCTTTGTGTGGCTTCCGGAACCAGTCAGAAGCCTTTGACAAGGCTGCAGCAAACTACACTTGTCCGCCTTGCAGACTGGGTTGTCTCTGATATGGTACAATGCACCAGAGTTAGACGCCAAAGAGAGCGTCGCCGAATGACTGAACTGATATCCAAAGTAAAAGATGAAATAGACGATACGACATCTGAGAAGTCTGTACTACAAATACTCAAAGTGATTTACCCGGAAGCTTTAATTAGCCTACAGTCCTCCGAGTCGATCCATCTAGAAGGACAAAGCAGAGAACCCATCCCCCTATCAGATCTGGAAGATGGAATATGGGAAGACAACGCCTTCATTGATGACTTTATTGTAAACTCAAATCACCAGGAGCTTCCATCTACAAAAGTGGTACGCATTCTTGCTGCCCAATTCGAAGGAATATCAGGTCCGAACATTCTCGTCGTTGCGTCCAGAGACTTCCGATTAGTCTTCGATGATGTCGATCATTGGTTCGTTCAAAACTGTGCCAACATGCTCTCGCAGATCTGGCATAGACGTCTTCTCGCCGAAGTCATGAAGGCGAAGGAAAAGTTTCTCCGCGGGTTTTCTCACCAGCTGCGCACTCCCATCCATGGCATTCTAGGATCCACTGAGTTGCTGGTCGAAGAACTAAAATCACTTGCATTGCGAAAAGACGATCAGACAGCTTTAACGTCGGCATCTGCAATGTTAGATGCGAGCCCGGCCCTCCGTTCTCGTGAACCGTTTGTCTATCTGGATACCATCAAAAGAGCTGGCATGGATCTGATCTCAATCGTAAACAGCATGATTACTCTGAACAGATGGGCGGATGTCGCGTTGACGGACCGGCAATATGCAATACACACTGTGGATGAGCTTGAAAGAGAGCTAGCCAAAGAGACTCTTAAGGTAGTATCGGGCGATACTCGCTACAAAGCGTCGCTGTTTTTCAACCGCAAACTATCACCTGGGTGTGATGGTTTTCGCATTGACCTTAATTTACTCCGAGACAGTTTGCTTCCTCTGATCATCAATGCGATCCAGAATACAGCCGAAGGTGTTGTGGTTGTCACGATTTCGATGGATTTGGCGGGTAAGCAGCTCATTGTCGATGTGAAAGATACTGGCCGTGGTATACCTCCCGATCATCAGGAGCGCATTTTCGAATTGTACGAGAAGGTCGACATATATTCAACAGGCGCTGGCCTGGGTCTCACTTTGGCCACGAAATTTGCCGCATTACTCCATGGCTCCATCTCCCTCATATCCTCAAAGATAGACCAAGGTTCCCATTTTCGGGCCATTTTTCAAGACGTGGACATTGCATACACGCCTTCCATACCTCAACCACTGGCTGCCAAATTCGGCACTATACCCAAATATTTCTACATCATGAAATCTGGCGAGAATGTCAGATCCTTACACAATTCTTTTGCCGACGCCCTGATGGTCCACGGTTTTACATCTTCAGAATCCATGGCAGATTCATTGATCATCCTCGATTATATATTCGACCCAGAACAGCGCCGTGCTTGCTTTTCGCGGATTCCAACAAATCAGGTGGCTATATGTCTAATACCGACTTTGGAAGAAGAGGCATGCATCAAAGATCCATACAACAACATTGTCTACTTGAGTGGGCCATTTCTCACGTCAACAATCTTATCAACACTTGAGGAAGTAGGCCGGATCTTGCCCATTCTCATAGAAGCGCCCCAGCGTTCTGCAGACCAAGCTGAGAACCAGCCCATAATAACTATGGAAGCGGTTCCATGCAACATTAGCGACGGAGATGTGCGAATCGATGACAAAAGTAGCATAAATACTAACGAGACTAATGGCACAAACGGGCTAAATGGTACTATTGACCAGAGAAATGGCATTATTTCTAAATCACTTGCCGCAAATACACAGCCAAGCGTCCTGCCACTAGTTGAAGAATACGATGTTTGCTCCGATGCCATTGCACGCTTATCATTCCAGCCTTCGCATATTACTCCTGTGCCACAAGACTTGGTCATGCCAATACCAATTTTCCCAGATCAAACGCGCTCAGCCAAGCCCACTGCACTCCTAGTGGACGACAACGCAATTAACCTTCGCATCATGCAAATGTACTGCAACAAACGACGCCTACCATACCTGTCTGCAGCAGACGGCCAACAAGCCGTTGATATTTTCCTTCGCCATCAATCATCATCACATTCCAGTAACTGGTCACCAATTCAATTAGTTCTCATGGATCTCCAGATGCCCGTCATGGACGGAATCAAAGCAACCAAGCAGATACGCTTCCTGGAAAAACAAAACACGTGGCAAGAAAGCGTTTTGTTCATGGTAACAGGCCAGGACAGTTCAGCAGACCGCAAAGCAGCAGACACTGCCGGTGCCAAAGAATACCTGGTCAAGCCGGTTGGTGTCGGTCTTTTGGACCTTCATGTTAAGAAGCACTTTCCGGCCTTTGAGTCTGGGAGCACGAAATGAAATGAGAGTGATGGCGTTGTCTGGGTTGGCGATCTTGTATGATCACGATTGTGTAGTACCGCCAGCATTAATGGTAGGCGCAAGGATAGACAATACACTTAGTTGAGTTTGCAAATTGGCATAGCATGCTTCATGCAACATGTATACATGAATACAATTTTTTTATTGAAGATTCAGGCTCAATAATGATACAAGTGCCCTACGTAGTGTTTGTATGCCCAGGTTCAATTCAATTCACGTCAACGTTTCAGACATTGATTGGGCGCGTTTGCAGTGGTGTGAGTGTTTGTGGTGTGACGTCAATATACCCCGCTAAATGCACCTGCTGCAGACCGTCAAACAAGGTATTCATATCTTCAAATCTAGATTCAAAAAGCCAGCATCAACTTCTCTACTTACTTGCTACTTATACATTTATCACTCCGCATTTCCTCAATCTGAATCTGAACCTGGCTCTAAAATCAACCTTGAAGTACGACGTACGTTGAGCGATCCTCTTCGCCATGGCAGCTCTTGTCGATAAATTGACTGCCTCTGGAGGCACCGAGTCCGCTGGTATGGAGTTGGATGCCATATGCATCTCCAACTAAAGAAACATTTAAAATTGACCCTTCAATAGGCTTTCTCAACGACATCATCGAGCAGCTATGGCCCAACATCAACGTCGTTGGTTGCAAGATGGTCAAGGATATTGTCGAACCCATGTTCGCTTCCATGCTCCCTGGCCCTCTGGCTACCCTCAAATTCGTCAAGATCGACCTTGGACATGTCCCCATGCGTGTTTCCGAGGTCGATGTCCACAAGGTGGATAACGGTGGCATCAAGCTTGACATGGATGTCATCTGGGAAGGAAAGAGCGACATTGAATTGGATGGCAACATGATCCCCAAAGTGGTATGAATATTGCTGTCAATGTGACACACTTGACTGACGATCTACTTACTTGGGCACAGGGCATTGAGCATGTTCATCTGAAAGGTAGATTGTCCGTTCTACTGGCGCCATTGGTGAACGCAATGCCTTTGGTATGAAGATGTCTTCCCTCTCCGTCTTCGCTATACTGCATGCTAATATTATTTTGCGAACAGATCGGAGCCGCGCAAGTTGCTTTCATCAACCCTCCTGAACTGAAACTCGACTTCACCAATGCCGCCAACATTGCCGACTGGGCCTTGGTGGACAAAGCTGTCCGCAAGGTTATTCTCGACATCATTGCCTCCATGGCCGTTCTCCCCAACCGCTACCTTGTCAAGATGGACAGCAACAACGACTACTTCAAGACATATCTCCCGTTCCTAGGTGCGATTCGTTTGACAGTTGAAAGAGCTATAGGTATCAGTGGTCCGAAGAAGAGCGGTGCGAAGAGACTGCTGGCCAAGATTGTCAAGGACGTTCCAGACTGTTATTGTAAGGTAACAGTTGGTGCAGAGGCAGAATGGCGCACTTCCACCAAGCAAAACGACCATGATCCAGAATGGAATGAAACCCACGACTTCCTTGTTTCAGACTTTGATCAGCAGATTTTCATTGATGTACAGGACGACGACCTTGGAGGCGACGATGATATTGGCATTGCGTCCACGACTGTCAAAGACATTTTGCTTGATGGCGGCTCCAAGGAATTGCCCCTCACCCACAAAGGCGACCACACCGACGCGAAAATCATTGTCCATGCCAAGTTCCATCACTTTGTCGACAACGCCGATGCAATCACATCTGTCCGCACAGAGAATGAGAGCCAGATTGTCGGCCTTGCAACCGTGCTAATTGCCAGCGCTCTCGGACTCCAAGGTCAGCGCGACGACCTGAACCCCAGCATCAAAGTAACATGGGGAGCGAAGGAGTTCCGCACCGCCGCCAAAACCTACAGCCCCGGAACAGACATCTTCAACCCTTCCTTCGACCAAGCCTTTAGAATTCCCATCACGGCGGACTTATTGGCTAACCCCGCCAACTTCAAGATTGCGCTGCTGAACAAGGCAGATGAGACGGGTGCTACTGAGATTCCTTTTCAGGATATTCTTAATTCTCCGGGCTTGGTGAAGGAGGAGAGCTTTGAGGTTGGGTCTGGCGCTGTTGTGAGGGCGAGTATTTCTCTGCGAGGCCTCGACTAGGTTGCTTTTTATGAAAATGTTCCCATCTATCTCTTGAGCAATCTACTTGGAACTTATCCAGTTTGTTTTTGTCCGAAATGGTGACCTAGAATCTACAAATTCACGAGTTGAAAGCAACCACATTCTCTACATGAGAATGCTTGGTCTTTATATGACTACACTACGCTACCCCGGAATACTGTATCCTGGTGTAGTATAGAGAACAGGATGTTCCCTTTAGCAATAGAGACTTATTCAGCGTTGGGGTCGGAGTAGAGCGAATAATTTAGAAAGACCAAACTTACCCTAGTATATCCCGTGAAACACACCGATCGTGGCGCGTATATTTTAACAATAGCGCAACACAAGAGGAGTGATTTAATTGAGCTTGTAAATTGAATATCTTCTTCTCCCCGGCTAGGTATTGCAACTGTCATCACCTCTCACAAAAACCATTATATCGGGCTTAGCCTCAGCGATAATTGCCACACCACTACTTCTTTCAACGCGGTAATATCAGTTCTCGTCCGAGAATAATGCGGAGGTGCTATTGCTTTTCGCTCTACTGTGCCTCTTTTGCAATTTGTGAATACGCCCTACTGCAGCCTTATATTGGCGAATCAATTTCCAAGCGTCTCTTAATATGTAGGCGGGTCATCTGTGCATCCTTCCAACTTTGTCTGACATGCGTTTCATATAGTGTATGCTCGGATCTAAACTTGATGTATTACCAGAGCCCTAATACATAAAGGTGTCGTGTTCAGGGTCTATTTCCTGTTAGGATATCCGCGGTATTTCGTCTTTCATCATGCTCTTGCTGTTCGTCATTGCCATTTCGCTATTAGCCACCGCTCATGGACAACTTGTCGGAAGGGAGCAGATTGAGGTCAAACCAAACATAACATGGGAGCAATGCACTGGCAAAGGAGAATGCAGCAAACGCGATGGGAAGATCACGCTCGACTTTAACTGGCGCTGGCTTCATCAAGTTAGCGGGTATATAACCAGATCCATCTGAGATGTCCTAGGCTCACGATTGATAGCTATCTCAGCTGCTTCGAGTGGTCAGATTGGAATACGTATAACGGATGTAAGAATAACACCGATTGCACCAAGATCTGCGCCACCGAAGGCGCCGACTACAAACGCACATACAGCATTACTACGAACCAGAGCTCCCTCAGACTCCAATACGTTACGAAGGTCGATTTCTCGCAAAACGTAGCGTCGCGGAACTACCTAATGAAGGACAACGACACATATGAGATTTTTAAGCTCGCGCCCAATCGAGAGATTTCCTTCGATGTCGACGTTTCTAAACTGCCGTGTGGGCTTAGCGGGTCGTTGTACTTTGTGGCTATGGATGCAGATGGAGGTATGAGTAGGTATCCGACTAACAAAGCCGGTGCAAAGTATGGTACGGGGTATTGCGATGCTTCTTGTCCACAGAATTTACGATTCATCAATGGCGAGGTAAGTATGAGTTCCAAAGAAGAAAAATTGATAGCGACAGATATACTGAATATGAACTACGCAGGCCAACATGGAAGGTTGGATTCCCCCGGAAGACTGGCAGGATCAAGACGGCGGCAAAGGCATCTATGGATCGTGCTGCGCGGAGCTCGATATCTGGGACTCGAATTCGATATCCACTGCACTCACCGCAAAGCCTTGCACCACAATCGAGCAGACCAGATGCACAGGTGAAGGCTGCGGGCCGACGTTTTCGCAAGACCAGTATCAGGGCGTGTGTGACCCTGACGGATGCGACTTCAACCCGTATCGTATGGGCAACAAGAACTTCTACGGAAAAACGAAAGTCGTCGATACAAGTAAGAAGTTTACCGTAGTCACGCAATTCATCGGCAGCGGCGAAGACCTTGAAATAAAACGCTTCTACGTGCAAAACGGCACAGTTATCCAGAACTCTCAGTCCGAGGTCGCTGGCGTCAGCGGTAACTCTCTCACTTCGAAGTTTTGCGCAGCGCAGAAGCAGGCGTTTGGCGATGTAGACGCGTTCAATCGTAAAGGAGGGATGGCGCAAGTCTCGAAAGCGCTGGAGAGGGGTATGGTCATGGTGTTTCGCATCTGGGATGACGACTACGCAAATCATCTTTGTAAGTTCAAGCTGCTCTCGCAAAAACAAGTAGAAAACATGGGGTACTCATGTCTTTCGCTTTAGGGCTCGATTCGATTTACCCACCAGATAGAGATCCGACCGCACCCGGCGTTGCGCGCGGCGAGTGCGATAGGAATACTGGGGTGCCGCGGGAGACGCAGTTGCAGTACCCGGAGGCTGCGATGACATTTTCTAATATCAAGTTTGGGGAAATCAATTCGACGTTTGGGTAGAAGGAAGACACAGCGCGGTTTACTGCGATTGTTTTGCTTGTTTACCTGAAGTGGTGCGGTACAGTGGTATCAGGTATAAAAGCGTTTATCAAGTACTGATTTTCCAGACCTGGCCAATGAAATAAGTGTGCAGTGAAACCTAAATTATAAAAATTGCTGTATAAAGAAATGAAGTGGCGGGTAACACACCACTTGCCTGTGCGTTCACGGTTCGGGGCGTCTTTGGATAAGGCAAAGGTATTTCCTACAGACAAAAGCGGAGGGATCCAATACGAGTACGATGAGATTGCCTTGACTGTATTTTGTTGAACTATGGCCTGGCTCCAAATAAGAGAGTTGTTCTCAATTATCTGGCGACGAAAATAATGTTGAGATTTGTGGAAGGCATGATGAAGGAGCCTTGCTCCTTTTCAATTAACAATATACCTCTACTTATTTATTTTGCGCAAAAAAAAAAAAAACGTTTAACAATGCAGTATAGAAGAAATGCAATTAACCGTAGTGACAGCTTATACTGGTTAAAAAAAGAAAATAGAATTAACTAGATTTAAAAATCGATCAAGCAAAGAGATACTGTATATTGTTAAAGGAAGTACTTAGGTTCACGTAACCAACTACCTATCCATAAACCAAAACAACAACAATCTAAGGTAACGGTAAATTGCTCCGAAGCAAGCTACAAAGCACTTAACTGTGCTACCAAATAAAGCCGACTTGAAGGACTCAAACTGCTAAACTATAGTGTTTAGAAAATCCTGCACACGATCAAAACCGTTACAAAACCCAAATTACAAGTCCAATCTCGCCTCTTCTCCAGCCCAAGCCCTCCTTATTAACTCGCGAATCTTCTCATACACAATCGGCCTGGGATTCGCGTACGGATTCCTCAGCGCAATCTCAGCCGCTCTATCAATATCCTCCTCTTTCATGCCATGGTCCTTGAGTGCCTTGCCAACCCCGAGGCTGTCAATCAACTTATTCAGTCCCCTGACGCAGTCTCCATCCGCGTCTGGGAGTACTTGGACTAGAACCTTATTAGCGTCGGGGATAGCTGGGGCGTTGTACGCGACTGTATGAGGGAGTAAGATTGTATGAGTCTCGGCGTGTGGGAGGTTGAACGATCCGGCTACGACGTGGCAGAGTTTGTGGTGTAGAGACATGGTTGTGCTACCCAGACACTGGCCGCATAGCCATGCACCGTAGAGCGCTGTGCTGCGCGCAGATACATCGGATCCATCTGCTACGATCTTGGGTAAAGATTGAGCGAGAGTGCGAATGCCTTCTTCTGCTAGGAGTTGTATGATGGGATTGGTGTCAGGCGCGTACAGAGCTTCCACAGCATGCGCAACAGCGTTGACGCCGCTTGTTGCGCTGAGGGTTTGCGGTAAGCTAAGTGTGAGGTTGACATCGTAAATGACGGTCCCTGGCAGGATTTTCAAGTCTCTTCGTGTGGTTTTAACGCCGTCAACTGTCTCGCCGAGGATGGGCGTCATTTCACTGCCGGCGTATGTGGTCGGGATACTGATGTGCGGAAGTCCCGTCCGGATACTGATTGCTTTGCCTAGGCCTATTGTGCTGCCGCCACCAATGGAGACGATGCAGTCGGCATTCTGGTCTTTGGCTTGGGCGAGGGCTTGGTTTGTGACATCGATGGGCGTGTGCATTGTGGCCCCGGAGAAGATGCCAGCAGCACTGGGGCCTAGTAGATGCGCGATTTGGCTTGCTTCTTTGGCTTGGAAAGGTGTGGACAAAATGAGGGCAGCCTTGAGGCCCTGGCGAGAGACCTCTGCTGGGGTGTCTGAAAGCGCGCCAGGTTTGAAAATGACACGGCTTGGATTGGCATTGTAGGTGAATGAGAGCATTTTGGGTAGATAGTTTGGGTAATGCTTGGAACGCCGGTGTCGCTTAGCTGGTTTGAGTGAATGTGCAAACAGTTAGTTAGATAGAGTATGAGTCCTGGCGGGTTTGTGGCAAACAGTCTGCATAATAAGTCTTTTAAAGGGCACTTTACATGGAACTCCACGCCAGGGCGGGGCTTGCGGGGCTTCCCGGACTCAAGCTCAAAGCTCAAACCGCAATCGGAAGAATCACTCTCACGAGTTACATTTTAACATGGTAGGCCGGTAGTTAAGTGTACATGCAGACAATGCACACACTCAGCAAATAACAAGCACAAGCGCCTCGACGTTGAGAGTTGAGACATGAGTGTAGCATGATGTCCAAATCATTCAAGGGTTTGCTGTCTACCATACAGCTTTAGCAGCCAATAAAATCATTACTAATGTTACCTCATAGTTTGAGCTTTTCAGTGGCTTCACGACTACGTTGCTCTCGCAGTTGTTGAGCCTCTTCCTCTGTCACTAGCACAAAGTCATACCTCAGCAACTTCAAGCCTTTCTGTACTCCTGGATATTGCCGCGCAGTAGCCTCGTCTACCTCTCCTAGGTCAACCACGAGGGATTCCTTGACTCCAAAGACGGCGTCAGAAGTTTCGTAAGGATCGCCTCTCCGATACAATGCAGTGATGAGCTTGTCCCAGCCCGGCTTTTCGAGCATGAAGTGCATATGGCTCGGTCTCATTGGATGTCTTTTCAATATGGCAAGGAGTTTGCCGACTGGGCCGTCGTGTGGGATGGGATAGGGAACAGGGACGATGCCTTTGAACCAGAACTTGCCATCGTGGTCGCTCGTGATGATGCAGCGGCCATCCGGGCGGTCTCTTCCTTCGTGCTGGACATCGTACATGCCGCTCGAATCCGTCTCCCAAACGTCGACCTTGACATCAGGAATGGGATTGCCCTGCTTGTCCTTGACGGTGCAGATGACCAGTAAAGGCTCGCCGTTCGTGTCATGCGACATGTTATCACCGTGGTTCAAGTGCTCTGCATCATGGGTGTGGAAAGGTCCCAGCACTGTGCCTTCAGTTGCGCCGGGCGGTTTCGGGTGGTCAATGCTTTCCACCAGGAGGCTCAGTCCTAGGATATCGCTCAGTAGGATGAATTCTTGCCGTACGTCGGTGCAGATTTGGCCAGTTGCAGCGAGGAAATTCATGGCTTGAAGCCATTCGTCCTGTGAGAGGCGAGTTTCGCGGGCGAAATCGTGCAAGTGGACAACGAGACGGTCTAGAAGAAATTTGAATCGTGGCGAGGGATTCGATGCATTTACCAAATTGACGTTGGCCGTGATGTTCTCGGTAGTCAGATCTTTCAGTGATGGTATTGTTGTGGTGGAACTATTCATATTTGATGTAATGGCGAGGCGACCGGCTTGCTTGAAGAGGCGGCTGTTGTGTTTATACTGTTCATTCAGATTCAGATGAATGGTTTAGAAGGTAATTGACGTCTACTCAATCATACATCACCAACTATCGCGTGAGGCTGAATGTTGCTATGTGAGTCACCACGTGATCCACCTGGTGAGGTTTCGTTCCCACCTAGGAGAGCCACTCTACCCACCCCTCCACCCACTTCACCACCCACACTAGCCCCACCGTCTCCAAAGACACGCTCCGTCCGCGGTATAGTCCCGAACCATTCGTCGCATGCTGGTCGTCGACCAGTCTGTCATTGGGATCAGTGTGCTTGGCCACGTCTATGTGGCTTGCAAAGTGTTGATCCGGAAGATCACGTACCTAGCCCACGGCGTTCAGCGGGCATGTTACACATGGGGTCTAGCAGCTATTATGACCCATCACGAGCATTGCTCCGACATTGTGGAGAGCAGTCAAGTTGCTGAGATGCTGTCTAATAACATGTACGCATGAATAGTTTCTCTAATCTTGCCATGTGATCGTCTTCGTCCTGACCCACTCTCGCAGTCCTGGCAACCCGTTGAAACGACCAAATCCGCTGCTCTTGACGCCACCGTGCGGCAGAGCTGCCTCGTCATGAATTGTCATGGCATTGATGTGAACAGCACCAGACTCAATGCGCTTCGCTATTCGCATACCTCGGCGGAGATCTCGAGTGAATATCGCGCTACTCAGTCCATACTCCGTGTCATTTGCAAGCCGTATTGCTGCCTCGTCAGAGTCCACAGAATAAAGGGCTACCGTCGGACCAAAGGATTCCGTCGAATAAATGTCCATCCCGGGCTCGACCTTCTCGACAACTGTGGGACGCATTTGTGTCTTGGATTGCCCTTCCCTGTCGTTGTTGCCATACACCAGTTGCGCGCCCTTCGCCAATGCATCAGCAACAAGACTACGATTCTTCTCAACTGAAGCCTGGTTGAGCAGCTGCGGTACATTGTTTTCACCAAAAATCTTGTCCACGGCGATCCTGAAAGACTCCCGGAACTCTTCGACCACGGAGGAGTGGACAATGATGCGTTCGGTAGACATGCAAACCTGACCCGCGTGCAAGAAAGCACCAAAACAGCATTGCACTGCAGCATGCCCAAGGTCTGCATCTTCACACACGATTGCAGATGCTTTACCGCCGAGTTCCAAGACCAATGGCTTGAGATGCTTCCCGGCGAGTGATGCGATGAGGGAGCCGACGGCCGTAGATCCAGTGAAATTGATCTTCTTAATCAGTGGATGCGAAATCAGAGCGTTGGTGACCTTCGGAGCATCTCGAGTGCGATGGTAAAGCGTGTTTAAACAGCCTGCAGGCAGGCCTGCGGCGTGAAGCACTGAAGCAATGCCCCACTTGAATAACTTGTAAGCAGTGTCTTGAAACCCAGCTTAGATACCGACTTACAAAGGTTGCCGGCGCAGCTTCAGGTCCTTTCAATATTACACTGTTACCCCTACATAGCATTCAGATTTCAGGCCATAAGGCGTCAGGGAATTGGGGCTAGGGATAGGAATACGTACATTGCCAATGGCTGCAAACATGCGCGTAATCCCAGAGCGTTCGGCGCATTCCAAGGTGCGATACCTAGAACAACTCCGAATGGCTCGTAGATAACTGCACTGCTGCTGCCTTCGGTGGCAACTATGGGGATTGACCCGGTGCTGGCAATCTGGATCAGGCCTGCCACATCTTTGCAAGCTTGATAAGCCGCGTCGTGCTCGAAATTGAACATGCCCTCTGATGCTCCGGTCTCAGTGAGGCTGTAATGCCGCAATTCATCTTTGCGTCTCTTGTACTCATCCGCAGCTCGAAGAAAAATATCTCTTCTCACATGCGGCTTGGTTTGCGACCATGTCAGGAAGGCGTTCTGCGCGGATTGTATCGCGAGAGAGACATCTTCATCGCTCGCAGAAGAACAGGTGTATAGCTTGGATTGGTCCAAGGGGGAGATAACGTCAAAAGTTGATTGTGATATTACTTCTTTGCCATCCAGCCAGAAAGGTATGGTCGATGTCGCGTTGAACGTGGAAAGGTTATGCGGCTTTTCCGGTGTCGTATTGGCCGCCATTCTTGACGACTCACGCAGGAAACGATGACTCTGGGATGATTAAAGCAGAGTTCACGTAAGTTGAAAGAATAAAAATGGTGAAGTGCCCTCTGATATGCAACTGGCAATGTCTTTCGGCACACTAAGTAGGTATAGCGCATGGTGGGTACATCACTTGGAGGGTGGCTCCCAGTGCTGCTGCGATGTATGTTACTCATTATATCAGCCCTCGGCATCCATCCAAAGAGCTTCATTGATCAACTTCAGGACCTCCAAAATGCCGCTGAACATCATCATTGTTGGGGCAGGGCTCGGTGGCCTGGCGGCTGCAATTTCTGTAAAGTTTGAGAAGCCAGACCACCAAGTTCAGGTTATAGAGTCTGCACCGGCATTAGCAGAGGTAAATTTGGATTCAATAGAGCGGTATATACCATCAGCGCTGACTTTGCGAGTAGGTTGGAGCAGGGCTTCAAGTCACTCCAAATGCGACCAGGCTATTGACACGATGGGGCCTCAGTCACGAGCTTGAGAAGCTAGCTTCAAGCCCAGAGGAATTCACCATCCATAGATACAGCGACGGAGCTCTTATCGGAAAGCGAGAAAACTTCGGCGAGGAAATGCTGGCCAAGTACAAGAGTCCATTTTGGGACATGCACCGAGCAGACTTGCAAATTGCAATGTACGAACGTGCCAAAGCCCTTGGTGTAGAATTCAGATTTGGAGCACTGGCTACGTCTACCGACTTGAAGACTCCTTCCGTCACACTCTCAAATGGAGATTGCATCACTGGTGATCTAATCATTGCAGCCGATGGTAAGTGTTTACATGCATATAGTATGCGGCGAACATGCTGATTTGTGTATGCCTTTGGTCGCAGTGCCGAAGCGCGTTCCTCGGTCAGCCTTCGCCGCCCGTCCCAACTGGCGACCTTGCCTATCGTGTCATTCTTCGTGTAGATGATATCGAAGACAAAGACTTACGATGTTATTTCGAGACACCTAGAGTTGTACTCTGGCCTGGCCCGGACTGTCATGCCATTTGCTATCCGCTCAAGGGGGGATCTCTCATCAATATCGTCCTTCTTGTTCCCGATACTCTTCCAGACGGAGTGGCTAGAGCGGCAGGTGATCTCAATGAGATGAATGAGGTGTTCCAGGATTGGGATCCGCGGTAAGAATGACAAGATCGCTCGATCCACAGACTGTTAACATATCCAGGCTACGAACCTTACTGTCCATGGTACCTAAGGTTGACAAGTGGAAGCTGATGCATTGTGAGTTTTAACTTCACAATAAATAGCGATTACTTTTGCTAACACTCTGCATTTTAGTCGGTGAAATGCAGCGTTGGTACAACGAAGACGCAACCATAGCCTTCATCGGCGATGCATGCCATCCAATGTTGCCATACCTTGCCCAAGGCGCGGGCTCATCACTAGAGGATGGGGCAGCACTAGGTGTTCTGTTATCAACAGCTGATTGTCGTCAAGACTTGGCCCCAGTTCTCAAGCTGTATGAGCAGATGAGAAAGCCACGCAGTTCTGCCCTTCAAAAGCGCAGTATGATCCAAGTATGCGGTCCTTCTTTGCCAATATTTCATGACCCTTTGTTAACAACAACGCAGAGACACATCAACCATCTGCCTGATGGGCCTGAACAACAAGCAAGGGACGAGATACTGAAGGAGCAGTTGAAGGAGCCATTGCCCGGCTATCCATTTTATTGGTGAGTGACTTGAGTTCAGCTACGAACAGTCGACTGATTCATAGAAGGTTAGATCCTACTCAGCAGAGCTTCGTGTATGGTTATGATGTATATGAAGAGGTAAGAATTATAACTCATTCCAGGCAGGCTTGGAAGACGAGTTTGTTGATCCGCGATAGCTTAAAAAGTTGGGTATCACTACGACATGCAAGGGTCGCAATATCAGAGGAATGGCAGCACAATCGAAGGTATAGACTCTTGCAGATTATTCTTTACGGCAGGGTATATCTAGATGGCGACGTTGAATGTATCACCAGGCACGTGAGGCAAAGTCCTCACTTTTTGTTTATTGGCAAAGGACTAAACATGCTTGGTGTTACACAATATAATGAACAAATCTTTGGCAGGCGAAGCGTTGCGTCTTTGGAAAAGTATACCGTGTTGCTATTTAGCTTTGCGCATCTTCGAAAGACGTACCAATCAGCTGTCCATTCGTTATATGTGTGGGTAGCCGCCTGGTGGAGTGCATGACGGGTGGCTACCACGACAACCCCAGAGACCTTGAATTTAACTGTCAGTACTTTACCCACGGTGCTAGAGAAATACAAACCGTGTAATAGCTCCTCGAATCGGCTTTTGTGGCTACTGCTCATCATGACCTACCTGCTTCATCTCGATATTAATGGCTTATACCGAGGCATTGCACTCCTTTGCATTTGTTTGTTCTTGTACTGGATGGTCCCATTCCTTTACGAGTCTTACTTTTCTCCCACAAGAAGAATTCCAGGTCCATTTCTAGCCAGAATTACAAGATGGTTTGAGTACTGCTGCGTCCTTGGCGGTAAATCAAATCTGGAATACATTCGGCTGCATGAGAAATTTGGTATGTGTTACATCCAATTATTCGTCCCCCTAAAACGACGTGCTGAAATGGCAAATATAGGTTCCGTAGTACGCATGGGTCCCCATCGTTACAGCTTCAGCAACCCTGCCGATGTCAAGATCATATACGAGTTGGGCGGTCAATTCGCCAAGTCAGAATTCTACGAACCATTACAGGATCCTAATCCAGACTTGCAAAATATATTCACGATAAGAGATCCTGCGCGACACAAGGAGCGGCGGAGAAAGATTGCCAATCTGTATAGTATGTCAACGATGGTGTCGTATGAGGGCGCGGTGGACCGCATGAACAAGATCTGCATGGACAAACTTGCCCAATTCGCTATCGAGGAACGAGTGGTCTCGCTGCCTAGTTTCTTACAATGGTATGCGTTTGACGTGATTGGCGAAATCACGGTGTGTACTGATCTCTTCCATGCCTACATGAAAACACTGACAAGCAGCAGTTCCATGAATCGTTCCGGATGATGGAAAATGAAGGGGACGTTACGGGAATGATCAATGGTATACATCAAGCTAATGGCCACCTAGCTCATACTGGACTTGTTCCTGGGCTTCACTCGTGGATTATGCGTCTTCAGCACCTAATGGGTAATAGCATTGGTGCCGAACTCTTCGGAAAGTTCACAATAGACCAAATGGATAGGCACCGCACATCAAACACAAAGGAAACGGCTACAGTCAGCTCCGATAGCTTCCTTGCGAAGCTCATATCGTTGCAAAAAGAGAATCGGGTGGGTTTGCCTCACATCATGGATGCGTGTAGCAGCAACATTGGCGCCGGCTCAGACACCACTGCCATAAGCCTCAGCTCAGCTATTTATCATCTCTATCGCCATCGTGACAAATTAGCCAAACTCAGGGACGAGATCGATACATTGGCGCAAAAAGGTCTCTTATCGGATCCCATTACGTTCCATGAGGCACAGTCAATGCCGTATCTCCAAGCAGTTATTAAGGAGACGCTTCGTGTGCATCCCGCCGTTGGGACGATACTGCCGCGCAAGGTTCCAAAAGGTGGTGTAACGCTGGCTGGAACTTTCTTTCCGGAAGGTGTACGTCATGCTCACTCAGTAATTTTTGTCTTCTTTTTTTTTTCTTTTTTGAATTCTATGCTAATAAATGGAACATAGACGGAGGTTGGAGCGAATGCTTGGGTTCTGCATTATAACAAACACATCTTTGGCGACGATGCTGCGGTTTACAAGCCTGAACGATGGCTCGAGTCTAAGAATGCTAATGACTTGCGAGACTCCATGATGTTCGCGGTGAGTTCGTTCAATCACTCTACACCCTCGTGCCCCATACTCCATCTGTTCCGCGACGTTCAAGTAGCTGACCTTTTACCCCCGTGCTAGTTCGGCGCAGGGTCGCGCACATGCATTGGGAAGAATATCAGCCTGCTAGAGTTGACAAAGGTTCTTCCGCAAATTGTTCGCACGTTTGACTTTGTTTTCGAGAATGGGCGCGGGCCGGAAACGTACTGTGCATGGTTTGTATACTTGAAGTACAACGTGCAGGTCAAACTCAGGGAAACAAACTAGGATGCATAGGAAATTTGGTAGAGTATTTCTAAGTGCGCGAGAGTAGCTATTATAAGTATGGGTTCGTTGAATGGTACCGTACAGTAGCTGTGGATTGTTTTGTGCGTCTGTTCATTAAGAAAATTAAACAAAAAAAAGGGACCAGATATTTGCGTCGAGGATCTAATTATCTGACTTTTTTATCGCCACAGTGTCTCAACCAAATTACTCCCTACTGCCTTTTTTGATAGTTCCTCAATGCCTCACATTGAGATTATGTTGAGAGACTCGGTGTTTTGCTATGGGTGTTTACTTGGCGTATTCAGCAGGCACTGCCCACAAGTTCCGTCCCGCGCGGCGGTGCATTCCAAATGCCTTTTGATATGGCCTCGATATATGGCTAAGAGGGCTTGAATAACACAACTACAATTTATTGCTTGTGAGGGATCGACTATTAGACTTAAGCGAAGAACAAATGATGCTAGGGTTTGTGTGCTTTTGAAAGCAAAAATGTCTCTTGGTTGGATTGAAATATCAGGAAGAAATCATGCCAGACACCTTTTAATTCATCATTGTAGCTAACAGTTCAATCCCCCCTGGTGTGTGATGGATGATCTAGAATATGACAGCTCCACCGGAGACAGGTATGTACAGTCCGTTCAACCAGGCCGCTTCCTTCTCGCATAGCATTGCTACCGTCCATGCAACCTCGGCAGGTAAAGCTACGCGTGGAGCAACTGGTGTAGCGTCGATGAGTGGCTGCAACGAGTCTCTTAGAGCCTGGGGGGCAGCATAAAATGCGTCAGTCCCTACAAAGCCGGGAGCAACACCATTTACGGTGCATCCGTATTTCTTTGGTAGCTCGACAGCCCAGCATTGTGTGTAACATTCTATCATGCCCTTCGAGCCCGCGTAAATGCTGGAATCGGGCCCTGGTGCCCTCGACACGCCGCTTCCGATATTGATGATGCGCGACTCGCCATGAGAAAGATGCTTCAAGGCAGCTCGTGTCAAAAGGAACGTTCCCCTTCCATTCGTGAATACAGTGTCCCTCCAAGATGCTTCGATCTTCCCATCGTCGGGATCATCTAAGCTCATCGGCCGGTTAATGCCAGCGCAGTTGACTACGATATCAATCCTTCCGAATGCTTCTGCCGTCTTGTCGGCTAAGACACACGGGCCTTCCATGGAAGACATGTCTGCTTCAATGATAACGACTTTGGCACTCGGATCAAGGCGTTTGGCAACGTTCTCGGCGTTTGCTCTTTCGCTTGGATATGGGTAGTTGATAGCAACGGATGCGCCGCGCTGAGCCAACTCTTGAATAATCGCTGCTCCTAAGCCGGCGGAAGATCCACTGACCAATGCCACCTTACCTTCTAGGCTTCTGCTGGGCGTAGCCATGACGTGAAAAATGTAGGCTTCTGTGGTATGGTCAGCTTCTTCAACGCGAGCAAAGGCGTACGAAGCTCACAATTGATAGAGTACTAGCTTCTCAGACTGCCGATATTTGCGGAGTTAGCTCATTGGAATACGTTCCACCACTAGTTCGTCGAGGAGGTGTAGTGGATTAGATGACGAGGTAATTCGGGACACCAATATCGGGAAACGACGTTGGACTACGTTGGCCAAAATATGACGGAAGAGAACAATTGACTGTATGATATCCATAAACTCAGACCAAGTGGGCGTCCAGTGGCTCTTTCGTGGAACTCCTGTGAGAAGCTGACTCGAAAGTTGTGCCACTCTAGCTACCCACCTCGTCACGTGCTGCCTTGGTGGACGAGAGCCACTCGCATGTTACGACGCATTCCAAGCTCGAAAAATGGCTCATCAAATGCTGTAAAAAGAAGATATTGGTCTGGAATTACAATCGATCCGAAAAGCCCCACTCTGCAGCGTGTTTCCATCTCGCTGTCCCCTTGCTACTTTCATTCATTACTCACCAGACCAGCAAACAAACCCCAAGTTCATTTTCTATTCTCCATTATCTCCAAACGAGCAATGGGCTCAAAACTCCTATCTTTTCCACTGACATGCGGCGTTGTCTTGCTTTGGGCGCTTTACCGCATTTACAGCTACATTCGATTTGATTCAAAATATCGATTCCCAAATCATGTGCCTGGTCGATTCCCAATTGTTGGCAATATGCTACAGATACCGAAACATCCTGCCGACCAACGCCTTTATTTTGCCGACTTAGCGAAGAAACACGGAGAAATGTGAGTTGTAGTTAGAACTTTGCTGATCATATCTGTTGATCGTGCTCCCAGGTTCACATTCAAACTCGGTTCTAAGTACTGGGTTTTCCTCAACTCTCACCGAGTGGTGGGCGAGCTTTTGGACAAGCGAGGAGCTCTTTATGTCTCACGACAAGACCTTCCCATGGCCGGCGAGGTAGCATCTGGTGGAAAACGGTTGGTGTTCTTGCCCTTTGGGGAAGCCTGGAAGTGGCAGAGAAAAGTCATCCATGAGATACTGGGTCCTGCGCAAAAAGCAGTTTTTGGACCTTTCCAAGACGTCGAGTCCCGCGCACTTCTTTATGGGTACCTTAGCCAGCCTGATACATGGCATCTCAGCAATGCCCAGTACAGCAGTTCCGTCATCATGAGCATGACATTCGGCCGGAGGACGACACTGCACGATGAAACAACGAGGAAAATCATCGCAGTGAATGACGAGCTGGTCAAGTCATTTGAGCCTGGATCAAATCTCATCGACGCTTTCCCGGCACTTGGGAGGATCCAATTTGCAAAGCACCTGCAACCATGGAGATGGTGGGGCGATGGACTATACAGAACTGCTTTGAGGTTAGTCGTCACTCAAAAAGCATCTATAGATCTTCCGACCAAATGCTCACAGTCTGGAACAGGAATTTCAGCGACGAATTTGACCACCTCCTAGAGCGACAAAAGAAAGAAAAAGTACCCAAATGCTTTGCTTCTGAGTTCTTGAGGCTAGGGAGGGACAAGGACATCAGCCGCGAAGACATGGTATTTCTTTTTGGCTCTCTGATCGAGGCTGGCTCCGACACTACAAGAGTGTCACTGAACCAGCTTGCTGCCGCCGCAGCACTTTTCCCTGATTGGGTTGCGCGCGCAAGAATTCAATTGGATAAGGTCTGCGGCTCGAATGCCGAGCGATTGCCAAATGCTGATGACGCTCCAAATCTACCGTATATCAAGGCGGCGGCCAAGGAGACCGTTCGGTGGAAGTAAGTTTCTCAAGGCCACCACTCCACTCCCTCCTTGCTTACTAGGTCTCAGTCCATCTTTTGGCGAAATTGCGCACTCCCTAACACAAGATGATGAATTTGAGGGCTATCGTTTCCCTGCTGGAACGACATTTTCGTGGAACCACTGGGGCATCCATAACGATCCGAACGAATACACAGAGCCCGAAAGATTCTGGCCAGATCGATTCCTGAACGAAGAGATTGATAAGCCAATCAAAGGTCACTTGGGATTTGGAACTGGTATGTCGGCCGCACGTAGTCGTTGAGTAGTTAGCGCTCTGCTAACCAATTATCTCTAATGTGAACAGGTCGCCGTGTGTGTCCCGGCTGGCATGTTGCCAGCAATAGTCTCTTCCTTGGTATCGCACGAATTATATACTGTTTTGACTTCCAGACTGTTCCAGGCCGGCCTATTCCAGTAGGGAAGCCCTTCCCTATTGGGGTAGATAAGCCTTACGAAGTCAAAATCGTGGTAAGAAGTCCAGCACATGCAGATTTGATCAGACGAGAATGTGCCTCGGCTGCTCTGTGAACTGTTTCCGCTTAGTTTCACTGGCCGCTAGACCCTTTAGTATTATTTGTTAGACAGTGCATTAAATCATTGCTTTTCGAGGTTGAGTTTCAGTACCATTGTCTTGTGGGCGTCGGTCTCTAAAATCAAAATGAAACTGTGCTGTCGAATCGGAATCCGGAACCATCGCGTGAGGGAGCGCATACCACCTAGCTCCTCATAGTATTGGATCACGCACTACTTGTTCTATGAATTCAGGCGTGGCATTGCATATCGATGCACAAGCGGGGTTAGTAAACACTTGGTCTCTCCGCGAATGCTTTTTGTGATATACACAATGGTTCAATATTTATGAGCGAGATTAAATAAAGGAAAAACAAGGAGCTTGATTGTACTCGTTACATTGGCTTGGCTTTTAATTTCTAGAATCGATCAAGTATGAAAATATGAAGACAATTTAGTGTTCCATCACATGGCCAACTCAGTGCTTTGCACGGGTGGCTAGCTCTACATCCTTCCCATCGACCCAGCTACCGTGTAAGCCATCGAGTAACTTCAATGGCAGTTTAATCTCAGCCAAAGGACCCTTTTCAATATCCTGAGCATCGAAAAGAAGGAGATGACTTCGACTCTCGCTGTAGAGATCTGCAAGCACGACGATATATCCGTCCTCTGGTGCCGCATTCTCTGATCGGGGTACGAAGCAAGGCTCCTGGAACGTGATATTGTCGCCATGGTAATAGGATTGAGTTTGACCCGTTTTAAAGTTATGGCATACGAGGGTGTTGAAACCAGCTTGTGCAGCTGTGCCGTTTGTGTACACTTGCTTGGTGGGATCGACCGTTAGGATCCAGTAACGACTGTACTTCTTTCCGAGCAGCCGATCGTCAACACGTCCAAACTCATTGACACCCTCGGCGATAACATTCTCAGGATATATCATTTCGTCGGTGCTTCCTTTAGGATCGAATCGATACCGGAGCACAGGTGATCGAACCTCTCTCGGGTCGTAGTGAAATTTCTTGCCCTTGCTGTTTGGAAAGAAGGGAAAAACGCAGTCAGTCCAGACATTGGCGTCTAAAACGAGTTTACCGTCTTCCTCATAGCTGTTGATAGTGTGCGAATAGCATCCTTTTGGAGTCTTGAACCATCGGACATCCTCAGGCTTAGCACCGCGACGAGGGACTACGCCCAGAAGCTGGTGATCGAGATTTTCATCCCAAAAGAAGTGCTCGCCCCCCTTTTGCATCTGGTCCAGACTAGCCTTCAAGCCATTGATAGGGAAGACAGCATAGTTGTCGGTGACCCAAAAGTCGTGAATCATGCAAGCCCATGGTGCCTTGAACCACACCTCTTCTGTGATGGAGCCAGACTTGTCCACGGTAAAGGAGCAGATATCTGGTGAAGCATCGCCCTTGGCCTCATAACCAAATCCGACTAGTTCACCGGTAGCTGAATCCGCCTTGGGATGGGCGGTATGCGTAGGACATTTGAAGGTGCCATTGTAGTCTACCATACCAACGGTCTCTAAAGTAGCGGCATCGATCTCGAAAGGAGGTGCATCCTCCTTCAAAGCCATTATCTTATTTGCATGATAAATGACATGGGTATTGGCAGTGGTGCGAGTCAGTACGTCGCGCACTCGGGGGTCGTCTGTGTACTTGTTGCGATATCGACCAAAGAGGGCTCGGCGAGCAGCGCGCTCAGCTTCGAACTTTGGGGTCCGTACGTAGCGGTTCTTGAAGTCGACATGGCCATTTTGAAAGTAAAAACAGCATATGTTGCCATCGCCATTGAGTGGAATTTCGTCTTCGCCAAACATAGGTGGAAATGCATGATCAGGCTGCACGCGGTAGAAGGCTCCATGCAGGTCGGCCGGAACCTGGCCTAGAACTTCGAGTTCGAAAACTTCGGCCTCGAAGCGCATATGGTCATAGTTCCAGGCACTCATCTGGTAATTCCTGGGGAATAGCGTACTGGGAGTGATGTGCACCATGGTGAAATAGGCGGTAATACGCAACTTGGAACGCAAGACAAGACAAGACAAGTGATGAGCCGAAATGTTAAGCTTGAGATTTGCCACTAATAATCTGAAGTACGTGCTGGTCACTATGTATGCTGCATTCGACCGTGACCTTTTCTGTCGCGGTCGCTGTAAGCCTGGGGCTTTCCGCCGTGTCCGGGTGGCGCCCAGCGGATACATTGTAGGGTGGATATCTCTCAGCGGGTAAGGTGGATATCGGATGACACACAAAGCAGCACAGTCTAGACTAGTAGGGCCTTCAAATCAAAGCATAGTTAATACAGCAAGTGCGTTCTTTTAGAGTTCTTGAGCCTGCGTAATATCAGGGGTATCGCCAGTTCTTACCTACGCTACGCATAATGGTTCAGTTCTATGTTGATTCCACACTTCAGAAGCACCACAACCATGCCTTTCAGACAGTTCCAACGTTCAAACAAGATAGCGTGCTACCCCCAGGACTAGATGCGGACACATTTGAGCGAGTACTTGGAACATTGCGGGACATTGTGGGCGACGATAATGTCGCGGTCGGTGAAGGGCTACGGGATTTCCGCGACCCATATCCGCTCAAGGCTGGTGAAAATCAGCCATCAGCTGCCGTTTGCCCCATATCCGTCGAGCAAATACAGAGCATTTTGAGGGTTGCAAATGACTTCAGCATTCCGCTGTGGGTGTGTTCACAAGGAAAGAACTTTGGGTATGGCGGCCCAGCCCCCAGGCAGAGTGGCTCGGTGGTAGTGTCACTGCATCGTATGAAACGCATCCTCGAGGTCAATGAAAAATATGCTTATGTACTTGTGGAGCCCGGCGTAACTTTTTTTGAGCTACACGAATATCTGCAGACTCGAAAGATTCCGCTGTGGGTTGGCGTGCCTGCGCTCGGATGGGGCAGTGTACTTGGTAATGTATGTATGTTGTCTTTTATCATTCGTCATTTACTCATTGCGGTATCACACATCACTGACCAAGTTTAAACTCGCAGACAGTCGACCGTGGACATGGTTACACCATCTCAGGAGATCGGCAGCACAACATTCGCAGCCTTGAGGCCGTACTCCCGTCGGGAGAGATACTACGCACTGGCCAGTGGGCAGTCACTGATTCGCCGAGCGCGCACACATGCAGCAATAACTTTGGACCCCAGATTGATGGACTGTTCCTGCAGACAAATCTGGGCATTGTTACAAAGCTGGCCGTCGGCGTAGATGCTGCTCCGCAAGCATACATGAATGTCAAGTTGCATGCGCCCAGAGTCGAGCATTTGGAACACATCATCGACTCCATGCAGCAACTGTGGCTCGAGGGTATCTTGCAAAATCACGGCATGATCACAAACATCAATCATTTCGCTTCACACGATGTGCCAAAGCATGTCCATCAGAAAGAAGCCGGCCCGCTGTTGCCCGAGACGATTGCCAAACTGAAGGACAAGTACCACACTGGCTATTGGAGGGTCATATTTGATCTCTACGGCACTCCAGAAATGATCAACGCTCGTCTTTCGCGGGCAAAAGCGGTCTTTGGCGCTAAAGTTCCCGATATGCCGCTTGAAACAACATTCTTCGAAGGCTCGGATGGTAAGCCCGTGGATGCTTTGGTTATCGGAACCCTCAGCGCAGGTGTGCCATCAATGGCGCCTGTAAAGTTGGCAGACTACAACCTACCTGCCGATGGAACCGGTGCTGGCGGCCACATTGACACCACTTTGATCCTGCCGTCCGATGGCAAGATCGTTGTAAAATGGTTTGGCCAGGCGAAGAAAATCATGGAGGATGAAGGAGTGGATCCCTTCATTGGCTGCCATGTCTTTCCTCACCACATCCTCTTCGTGCAAGAATATGTCTTCGACAAAACGCAGACCAGCCACCGCGAGCGAGGCTGCAAGGTCGTCAACTCCCTCCTTGCTGCCGCGAAAGCGTCTGGGTTCGCCAACTACAGATCACATATACAACACATGGGTGAGTATTCTGGCGTCAGTAGGCTATGCTTTGTGCTAACAAATTCCCAGATGCTGTGCAAGACATGTATGACTACAATGACCATGCGTACCGTCGCTTTGTTGAGACTTTGAAAGTAAGAAACGCCCCAATTACCCGCACTTCATCTAGCATACTAAGGCCGTGTCACAGAATGCCGTGGACCCGAAAGGTATTCTCGCCCCAGGCAAGCAGGGAATTTGGCCACAGCGAACGCTCATGATCAAGGCAAACGGAACTACGAAGACGCCTAGTTGACCACCATAGCT
Organism: Acrocalymma vagum; assembly: GCA_028476805.1. Taxonomy (NCBI): domain Eukaryota; kingdom Fungi; phylum Ascomycota; class Dothideomycetes; order Pleosporales; family Acrocalymmaceae; genus Acrocalymma; species Acrocalymma vagum. The sequence continues at coordinate 63,130 of JAQGEP010000094.1, forward strand.
AGCTAGTGTGTTGCGTCCCATAGTATGCATAGTTAGGTAGAATTTGAATGAGGCTCAAATCGGGTTACTTTGCTAGCTACAATGATAGAGTTTTTTCTGCATCCGCACCAGTCTGGCAAGCAACTCGTGATACCCGGGCAGATCTTATTGAGGTGTAAGGTTTTGACCCTGGAGGAACTTGATCTGTGCTAAATTATCCTACTGTCTACTCTCCTAAATCCTATTAGATCGTATGCGTAATTATGATAGGTGAGCATTGAACCACTTGACCAATTGATCTTCCGCCTGGTCTGCCATTTCCTTCTCAACCGGATCGTTCGGATTGCCCCGAACAGCGAAGCCATGCTGCGCACCAGGTATGACCACGACCTCACTCGCCACATCTTTGTTCGCCCCTAGAATATCTGCTGTCTTCTTGACCTCCTCAATCTTCATCGCAAAGTCTACATCTCCAATTATCATACTGTACGGACGTTTTATGCCGGAGAAGTCGTCGGCTGTGACCTCGCTAGGATGAGCGGAAAAGGCGGCATCGATGAGCGGCAGGTCATTATTATCGGACGGAGTATTGTCTTTTGCCATGTGTGTTGCCGCATATGCGCCCCAACAAAAGCCAGCGACGCCGATTTTTCTTTCTCTAGGTAGTTGAGTGCGTAAGCTAGATACGAAGTCCACCATGAGATGATATCTCTTTGCGGGATGATTGCGGAAGCGAAATGGTAGGATGTAGTATGCGGTTTGTATGATAAGTATACTAGGGGTTGATTAGCAATGGCTATCTTATGTTTGTGGCACAAGCTTTAAACATACGGCTTCATCACATAATCCCAGAATGTGGTGCTTTGGCCGAGAATGCGGTCCATATTGCCTTTGACCCAAGCAGGCAAAGAAGTGCCTATGCTTCATATGTTACTCAATATATCCATGAGATTGATTTCGATGGTCCATTGTTGACTCGTGTACTCACCATACATGAAGTCTGGCAGAAACACCCGGCAGCCCGTTCGACGCGCATACGAATCAGCGAGTCGCCGTAAATTGGCAGTCCCCCAGCCGAATGCATCGGAGAAGATGACAATCACGCCCCGAGACTGATTTTCCGACGTTTGTGGTGGAAGCGTAACGTAGGTGTTGACGCCGTTGACATTTGTCTCGAATCCATCGGTGGGCCCATTGTGATCTTGCCCACGGAAACAGTCTGGGCACGACATAATGGTCGCAATTATTTGGTCGGGTAGGGGCTTAATTCCTCAAATCCTGACGATCTCCAATATGGTTGTTCCATTAACCCATGTGGATAGTAAATTTGGAGGGTGGCGCTGCCCCACCCTACCAAACTAGCAGTAAGGTGGCCCAGGTGGCTCTAATATTTCTGGGTTACACCACCAAATGCTCAGTATCAATGCACGAAATGTAGCTTTCATGAAGTTCACTATGGATTTCGCTGAGAAGACATACAGCTTCCTGCAGAGAGATCTATGTATGCTGGCGATCAGCGTCGTGTAAACTAGAATAGATACTCAAGTACCACAGGCCATGCAAAGCCTACCAAGAATTGGGCGTAATATCGTGGTATACCTTGAATCCGCCCGACTCTTTTGCCGCACGAATCGCCTGTTCATGGTCCTCGAGAGTATACAAGCTATGCGTTGCTCCTCCTCGTGTCCCAAGAAGTAAAATACCTGATTCAACCATGGAAATTGTTAGATTGATCCCTTCGCGACTAACGCCCAATTTGCCGGTGATGCAAATGTCTTGATGCATAACGAGTGAATAGGGAACATCGATAGTGCCAGAGGGACCTCCGCTTAAAACCACTCTGCCTTTGCGCTTCATTGCGCGTATAGCAGCAGCAAAGAAGGGGCTACCAGCCACTCCGCTACTCGCCCAGTCATTGTAGACGTCCACACCGCGGCCTCCAGGTGTAGCGGCGCGTATCGCTGCTGCGTCAGCGTCGGTATCGCCTGTCATGACAATGGTTTGAAGTCTCTCATGGTGTCGAAGTTGCATGCGAAGCCGCTCGAGCTTGCTTTCACTGCGGCCAATGGCAATGACGTTAGCACCCAAGGCCAGCGCAACTTCGCTCGAGATGCCTCCAAAGGTGCCAGTGGCAGGTCCAATCAATACTGTCTCGCTGGCCCGAACATGGGCGGCTTCACAAACAGCGCCTACACCCATGGCATAAAACGATATCTCGTGAAGGTCTGCCGGAGTGTAGCCATACGAGTCGCATAGCTGTTCTACATTCAGCACGAAAGCATTTTCGAGTGGGATCTTTTGGAATTGTTGTAGCGACCCATCTCTCCACTCGCCCGTCAAGAGCTTCTGGCCCCTTGGATCCTCGCCCCCATGGTGTCCCTGAATCATGAAAACGCCTTCATCATCGCGTGCTGTGATAAATGCAGAGAAGTAAACTAGATCTCCTGGTTGAAGCGAAACCGAGTCGGGACCGACAGAATGCACGCGGCCAATATGACTTGGATGCGGGACAAGAGGCAAGGTAAGGTTGAAGATTGGTAGATGTCCACAGTGAATATCTTCGGTGTATGGTATAATGACGGTGCTGAGAACTTTTACCACCACTGACCCGCCCGTTGCTTCGGGGATGGGAAGGTGCACAATCTCCAAAGGTGACGAGAAGGAGGATAGCCAGAGAGCGCGATTGGTGTTGGGTGCTTGATTGGTCATTGTAGGTATGGAATTTGGGAAAGCGTCTGATGGGTATATGAATGCTAATATTCGGCCAGGAGCTGGTTAGAACGGATATGCTCAATGGCGCCCTGGCTTAAGAGCACATTGCAAAATGTTTAGCCTTGACCCACCCAGCTTCAGCTGCCCACCGAAGGGGATGTTACCTCTAGTCAAACTTTTCTTGGCGTTATGAACAATAATACACCGATGGGTAAATGATTTAAAGATCGAGGCCCTGCCATCATATGCACTGTTTTCAGGCGAAAAGTCCCCTGCGCAATCCCATGATCTGAGAAGTGGATAACCAATTTCGGACCATGTCGTCTCCTTTTAGTCTGATCTCTGTCTCACAATCAAATTGGCAATGCCGTCTGCAAAGGTATGTTACTTGGAGACCGGGTCAGGGTTTTCAATTTCTTGGACACAGCGCTTGGAACTGCAGCATGGAGTCAGTAAGAGATGCAACACAAATGATGAGATACTTACATTGCCAAACTGAACTATCCGATAGCAATTCCGCCGCAGCCATGAGCGGGAAGTCTAGTTGTGGATCATTGCTCGTCTCGCGCAAAGTGGTCAATTCGGCAGATAGTTCATCTATGGTTTCATCCAGCGTGGTCGTCAATTCTGGGTTGGGAAATAGCGTTGATTTGTTCTTGAGGTACCAGCTTAGAAGCAAGCCTAGCAAAATAAGTTAATATGCCGCATATGAGTGAAGGTCTCTCGTTGACGAATGGATTGAGCAAGAAAGGGGAGCACACACCTCCCTCGTAACATGCAGTAGATATGATCGGCCCGAATTGATGGGGTGCCATTCTTCGCACATAATACACGCCCATTTGGCAATCGTATTGCAGCGCTTCTGCTGCGCGAGTAAGTGCAATACTTAAATGCGATGAATAATCCAATTCGTTTGTCGTTGCACTATTGACCAAGGCCTTGCGCTTCCTCGGAAAGTCCAGCAATCGCTTCATCTCTGTCAATGTCTCGCTCGCGTAAAGGTGATAGAAGACGGAATTTAGTAACGCCCTAGCTATTCTCATAAGCGGATCGGGCTGCGTATCACTGATTGGATTCTTTTCCGCCCGCTCCTTGAACAAGGCATCAAGCACATGGACTGCTCTATCAGTCTTGTTTACGAGGTTGAAGCTCAAGTCCAGCCGAAACGACCCAGCAAGAGCTTCGAAGGAACAGATGCGCCACAAGACCAGAGATATCAGTGTCACGAGGCCAAGGTCACTGATTGGCGCAGCAGGTTTTTGTCCAGCAAGGATGCAGTCTAGCACTTGGTCACTGTCAGGCTGTTGGAAACAACCCTGCCACACTGTTTCCTCTTGTTGCCAGATGGCGTTGCAACATGGAAGTGGGAAAGGAGTATCAAAGAACGGGGCAGTGAAGCACTGCTCCTTCACTGTGGAAGCCAGTGCCGCGCCGAGTTCAATGGCGTGCGCAATGCAACTAGATTTTATCAGCCCCTGTGAGATCAAGAAAACAAAGACAACAAGTGTAAACTCACCGGACGAGAGTTTCTTGATCGACCCAAGCCTTGTAGGTCAACGTCTGACTCGGAGCCAATTCTTGAAAAGCATCCTGTGCCAACTAGGGATGAACTGAGTTAGTAGTGTTCACTCTTATGAGCTGGGCTCTTGGCATTAATACCTTTATGGCTTGCGGGAATACGCTTCTTGCCCGTTGGTGCATAGCAAAATCTCCAACGTACGCTCCAAAATAGCTCATGAGCAGATAGGTTTGCAAAGTCCACACTTCGAATTTTGGTTCCATGTCATCAATTACGTTCTTACGTTCGGCCTGAATATGTTAATTTTATCCGCGGTTGCTTCTGAATTGGAGTGATAAGATATCAATTACCTGCAACATGAACCTTTGCGTGGCACCATGCAGTTCGATCGCAGTAGTGCGCTCACACAAATACAATGCGCCACAGGCCATAATCTCTATGAGTAAGGGTGCTTTGGGAAGTTCAGTATTACTCGTGGCGACAGCCAGAAAAGTTGTACTTACAAGGAGTGGAAGCCACCGTGAAAGTTGGTTGGTGTATTATGGGCATGTGCGGCGCCATATGCCTGAAGAAAGCATTTACGAATCGATATACGATGTGTCTTGGAGGGAAGTGGAAGGTAGACTTTGCGTGATCTGGATCATACGTGTCTAAGTTGGCAAGTGCACTTGTGTAAGCAGCATCGTCATAAGATGGGCTTGCGCTTGAGCGCGGTTGCGAAACGGCAAGGCCATTTGGCAGAAATTGTTTTTGAGACTCTTTGAATAAATTATTTGGCGCTATTTGTGGGCTTGGAGATGGGATTGGGGCGAAGTGGTTGAGTAGATCTGTAGGTGATTGAGCTGGTAAATCTGTAAGCGGATCGAGTGCCGTTCCAACAAAGTCATTAGTTTGGAACTCCAAAAGATCAAAATCCAAATCATAATCAAGTGAGCCTTGCTCCATCTCGTGAAGCTGTATGTGAGATTGAAGCAGCTGTTCTTGGTGGGGAGGGGGTCCCTGGTATCGAGCCCGGTCCGACAGTCCACAGTGCTCCGAGTTCGAGTTTAGGCTCACTTCCTGGGGCTGGCCTTGAACTTGACTTTCTTCTTGGCTTTCTACAACACGGTGATCCTGATTTGAGCTGTTTACACTGGGCTGCTCTTGATCCAGGTCTTCAGTGCGCAGCTGATGTTGATCTTGGGATCGGTCTTGACTGAAGCTTCGACTCCGGTCCTGGCCTTGCGACTGGCTTTGATTCTGCTTGGCAGGAGAGGACTCGCGGCCTCTTTTGCTAGCAGGACTTGATGAGCCCGAGTTGCGATGCGCGCTGTGTGAGGATTCCGCTGTTGAGCCAGCCCTGGTCCGCTGATGCGCGTCCGAAGCAGCGTCTGAATGGAAATTCCTTGTGTGCCTCACAATAACGTCCTTGCGTGAGGATGCAACTGGGCAAAATTGACAAACATATGGCTTTTCTGCACCATCTGGATTCGGGCTTGGGGTTAGTTTTCGGAAGCACTTGATTGGCGCGGGCAACTCACGTGTCTTTTGGTGTCGGCGGAGGTGTGCGGAGCGGCTGAACACGGCCTGGCACTGGGGACACGAGAACAAAGCCGGCATCAGAATCTTTTGTGAGAAAGCATCAGTCGATTCTTGTGGTGAATTGACATGGGTAGAGGATGCAAGAAAGATGGGGAAGCGAGAGGCACGGAACAGAGCAGGTTGGATTATTCAACCATCACCGGTATGGGCAACATTTGCGGGGAAATGCTTGGCTTTGGAGAGCCTCGAGCTAGCTTTCACGGAAGAGCTCCAACCTATCACCCATCCAGATAGACTAACTTAATAAGTGGTACGCACTAGACTCCAGAAGACCTCGTAAAGGCCCGATGTCCGATAAATCTTTCGTCCGGATCCCAGCGGGCGCGAATTCGGAGCCATTTCTCGAGCGCTGAGGGCGTCATAACAGCAGCATCACGCGCTTTTTCATTCACATCAGCCACATAAATGCCACAGCTGGCCGTCGATGCCCTTTCAAACACTCGCCGCATCCACGCGTCGTTTTCCGAGTCAAGCTCTGGGTCCCTCCAGCAATTCATGACTGACACATAGCACTTCTGGGGCAGACTGAGCGCCTGATCGGCTTCGTCAGGATAGTAGTCCAAGGGGCAAACCGTCCCAGTTGACAGCCTTGTTGGCAACTCAAACAAGGCCGGCATGATAGCCTCAATCAACTCGTCGTATGACACCTGGGGATCTGTCATAATGCTGTCCACATTCCACCGCTCCCCATTGCCCTGAGGCTGGAACCTTTCTTGTGCGGCCCACAACTCCTCCCATGTGCGTTCCTGCATTGAAATCCGTTGGACCTGGAAATTTGCAAACTCCTCGGGGAGCTTCTCCCAGGGGCTGGCCAGTACTTTAGCCTCCTCCAGAGAGTCAGCGTACACCGTCTCGTTGATCAAAAACATGATGCGCTTCGAGTCCGACATGGTCCCATCACCCGGCTCATCCATATCAGACCGGAACGTAAGGAAGAACAAATCCACGCCGTATTTTGGCACTTTGTCAGAGGTTTCCAGCACCCATTTGAGGAGCGGCTTGAAGATCTCCGTCGAGTCGACAATGATGGTGGTGTCGAACATCCTCCGTGCGGGAATTGTCTTCGCCCAGATCCGAGTGATGACGCCAAAGAAACCTCTTCCGCTGCCTGGTGCAGCCCAGAAAAGCTCTGGATTTTGCGTCTTGCTGCACAATACCACCTCGCCTCCTGCAGTTACCACCTCGAGTTGCGTTATCCATGTATCGCTGGTATATCCCCATCCGCGCACGAATACGCCTTGCCCGCCAGCGAGCAAGAACCCTCCGGCCCCTACATCACGACTATGACCCCATGGAAAAAAGCGTTTCATGGCCCCAAGCTCAGTGGCTAGTTCTTTCACCCTATGGCCGGGGCTGAAAGCAACAATCTTAGTTACTGGGTCGTATGTGATGCTTTTGTTGAGTTTGCCGGTATCGATTAGCAAGCCTTTATCCACGAGCGAGGCGCAGAAAAAGAGATGTCCACCAGACCGAACGCCAACCTTGAGGTCTCGAGTACTTGCATCTCTCATTATTGCAGCGACTTCCGCTGTTGTGGTGGGCTGGTAAATCACAGCCGGATTTATGGCCGGCACGCGAGCGTTGAAGAATTGGCGCCGTACCTCTTCATAGTCTTTCGAAGCAGGCGTGAAAGTCTCGCCAGTGGACGACATGTTTGCGATAGGAATCATCTGAACGGATTACTTCTGAGCTCAACTTCGGGATTGTGGGTATGAGAGAAGAGGTTGGTTGCTTGGGGGGCTTCACTTTTTTAAAGGTGAGTTACATGGAGCCACAAGTACCGGTTTATGTAAGAAGGGCACACCTACCCACCAATCTGTCCTGGAGCGCCACCCTGTGAGTTACTCGTACCTTGCGGCGGTCAATCAAGGAGACACATCGCAGAAATTCCATACACTTTCAAAGCTGCGCGAATACAGTTACATGCTATTCTGCGTGACAATTGTACCATAGCTATAACTATACGAAACGGTTTTCACAACCATGCTGGCCAGGACGGAAGTGCTGAATGCTATACTATTACATCTAAGGAATGATGACTGGTGGCATATGAATGATTGGAATCTGGCCCTCAAGAGTAGCACGCAGGTCATCCTCCAGATCATTGAGCTTCAGGCCTAGCCGCTCATCCCATGGGCCCAGCGATCTTAAGTCTCCCACGACGTCGCCCCCCTCCGTGCGACCACAGGTTATTGCACGCACGACCAAAGCCATTCCCCACGGGTTTGCAGCAGCGATCAAATCATTTCCTTCGGAAATCAGATCATCCACTGGGACATGATTGGTCTTCCACTTCTTGCCAGTTAACTTTTCTAAAAATGATAAGATCTTGTTTTGCGTCAGTGCATGGCCGGCGAGATGGACATATTGGTTCTTAGAGCTCTGATATGCCGCGGAATCTGTAAGGAGTTGACAAACAGCTTGTGCGACGTAGGGACGAGTGCTTCCGGAGAAGTAGTTGTCTCCGCCATCAACTATACTGGCTTCGTGTTTCTCTAGATTAAAACCAAGAAGCCCGTCAAGCAGGCACTTGGCCAAAGTTAGTGCAATTAGATTTCACTTAGATGGAGTATGCGACATACGTATTCAATCCAAGGGTTGCAAATGACAGAAGTCCAGCTGATTGAGTCTTGCTTGGATTCTAGGTATTCCACAATCTTTCGCTTATATGTAGCTACCCCTACATCGTACTGCTTGTGGTATGTCCGCACCCCATAGTCGGATGGGATGAATCGATCTACACCTGCCTTGATGGCAGCGTCAATGATGAGCCTCTGATCAATCGAAACATCGTAATTGAGGAATGATAGAGCCACGTCTTGACCTTTGAACGCTTGCTCAAGGGATTCTGGACTGTAATCCGACCGGAAGATTTTGATTTGCTTTGGAAACTCCGCGGTTGAAGTCGCCCGGGTCAAGACTGTTACTCTTGGATGATTTGGATGAGCGAGCAGTGCATTCAGAACATGCACGCCTATGTTGCCACTTGCCTAATCTTCTCAGCCCACAAGCGCCAAAATGAGGTTGACATATGTGGGCAGGACTCACGCCAATCAGAATTACGTTGCGAACTGAAGCGGACATGTCGATGGAGAAATGTTTGGCCGTATGGAGGCGTTGCTGGGATATCGCAAGATGTGAAGTGCTAGAACTTGCGTCAAGTGGCGTGCAGACGCGCTGGTATAAATACTTGTGCTGGGCTAGCTTTCACGTTCCCGCAAGCGGCCTGGCATACATCCTCAAAGATCGTTCAAGAACGGTGGCGTTGGTGGACCAAAAATGCAAGAGACGTATACAAAATGTTCTGCCGCTCGATGTTTTGTGTATTTCCAACATATGAGAGTTGAATTTTTTCTTTTTTTTTTTTGCGCATTGGAATGCCAAACCCTGCCCAATCTAGCAACACTACCTATTCTCCAGCCCACCACACCGATGCACACTCAATTCGCTCCCTGCTATTGTAAGGAGCTCTTTGGCTAAGTGCTAGGCCCCAGAGGCGCCACTAATTCGTGTCATGCCCGTCATCTCCCGTGGTGTTTGCTTATTTAACGGGACATACGAACACGACGAATCCATAGATTAAAAGCCTGGGTGGGTACCTGAATTGGCGCCACCGGCACCACGCGGGTGGGGTCTTGTCTCATGTCACAGCAAGCTTCTCTCCCCACCCTTCGCGAACGATTTATTGGAGAGGGCATCATGCGGTTGATTGTGATTATTTAACTATGTAGTGAATTTGGATAGCTTGACAAATTCATCTTTGAATCGAATCAATTCACCCAAGCTGCACATCAACAACATCGCACGTTGCACGTCCATCATGGGAGCTGTGGACAAAAACACTCTCCAAGCGGAAATCGAGCGAGTGGTCCAGAGTCTCCAAGATCAGCCTAAACACACAAAAGACCAACAAGTTATAGTACGTAAGGCTGTTGAACTATATCTTGTTGCCTTCAAGTACTACGACTGGGAAAGAACCCGTGCGCTGGTCCACCCAGACTACAAGCAACACAGTACCATGGCGACCACTGATGGTCAAGACTCGATTATCGACATTGCACGTCTCATGAAATCTATCGCAGCTAAGGACTGGAAAGGCGACGGCGAACCACGTTTCATCATGGACGTGAAGAGGATTATGGTGGATGGCGAATATGTTATTTGTCAGGTTCACGGAAAGCGCTGGGAGAATGATAGTGGGCAGCATGTGTTTGATCTGTTTCGGTATCGAGATGGGAAGTTTGTCGAACACTGGGATGTGCAAATGGAAGTACCACCGACGGCGGTGACGGGGAATGGAAATAGTCTCTTCTAAAAGTTTTGAGAGAGCTCCTGGCACTTCACGTTTCTTCGTAAAGCACTATTAATTAGCTAAAATTAAAGCTTTCCTTCAAAGTTATGCATATTGTTCTTATCCATTCATCTGCCTAAATTCTGAGTGATTTAGAAGAGCCGAGCACTCAAAATAGTCAATATGAAGTATTGGGAGACTTTGGTGAGCTGATCATTTGATTGGAATGGTAGTACTCAAAGAAGAATACACGCGAAGTTCTCACACTAGACACTAAAGTGGGCACAACAACTCTGAATACAAAAAAACCTTGTTACGTCAATAATCCTTTCTCGAATTACCCCTTCAATCCCTTTGCATGTAGCTCTTCCACTGGTGCGTCGGTTCGATAATTCATCCGTTCTTTCATGTCATCAATGAGCATGACGCAGGCCGTACCAATCGCTCCAATCACAGAGGTGATAATGAACACAGTACGGATAGAATCCGCAAATGCCTGTTTGTATGTCGCTGCACCGATCGCGATTATACTAGGTGTTACTCCGGATATAGCCATGAATGCTGATGGATTGTTCCCAGTCAATGCCTGCATAAAACCTGGTACGGACGACGCTGGGAGGCCTGCTGCGATGACTGCCCGTGGGACTCTAGCTGGAACAACCGAGTTTAAGCGTGCTCTGAAGATCGCGGTATAGATAGATGTAGAAATAGCGTTGGCAAGTGCTCGTGCGGACGTTGCAACAGAAGTCCCGGTCGCAATTAATTCATGTGGCGCGGATAGTTGCACGCCGGCAACGATCATCACCAGAGGAGCAGCAAAGCCTATTCCTGATAGAGTCGCAAAGGCCATGGCACTGAAGTCAGTGTCTGGTTGGATAGTCGAGAAGCCAACGGCACCTGCAGTCCAAATGATGAAGCCACCCAACAAGGGCCATAGAATGTTTCGGTAGCGAGACGCAATGTAGGCCCAGATTGGGGTGCATATAGTCGTAGCCACCCAGTATGGCATACCTCGTGCAACGATCAAGAACGGATCTGATTCATATAATGCTTGAGTACTGATGAGATGTCAGCGGATGCTTTCGCTCTTTTTCATGACTTGGGGTGAGGACTTACAAGATGGGATAGAAGATGGTGAAGGTGATGATCAGAATCGCCTCAATCGCGAAAAGGCCAGTGCAAATGGCGAACGTGCGACCGTTTGGTTTCCCTGGTAAAAACAGATCGTGATGAAGAATTCCGGTGCTTGTGCCCTTCCATTCGTACATGCCAAAAGTAATTGCAAGCACACCGCCAACAACTATTGTAGCGATTACTCGGGCACTGCTCCAGCTGTACTGACCACCGCCCATGCCTAGTCCAACAAGCAGAAGTGTGACGGCGGCGGTCAATAGCAAGCTTCCCGGAATATCAATCTTCCCAAGCTTTTGCACCCAGGTAAGGGAATCATATTTCGTCTTTCGTTTTGGTGGGTTGTACCCAAAGTAGACGCTGACGAGACTGGCTGCCCACAATGCCATCTCGATCCACTACAACACCCATGCTTAGCTTTAAAAACTCTCATACATCTAGTGTATGTCGGACTTACCCAAAATTTGCGCCACCCACGTACTGGGTCGGATCTTACCAAGGCGCCAATAGCGAGGGGCCCAGAGATGGAGGCGCACGCTGCAGCGACATTGATGATTGCTTGGGCAACTGCCACAGCGCGTTAGATGAGCAATGATCAATAGCTAAGAACCCAATTTGGGGCTTACTGGGCCTCCATTTGTTTGGAAGGATTTCACTTGGAATGGCATATAGCAGTGGTGTCGTGGCATAACCAAATCCCTTGATAGTCTGACCAGCGATAACTCTGTAGATACTGGAAGATCCTGGAACAATGGCGCATCCGATGACTCCCAATGCACATCCAGCAAGCAATATACTCTTTCGAGCTTGGAATATGTCCGATGCAGACGACAAAATTGGTCCTATTGCACCACATATGAGGTTTGGAGCATTTGGGATCCATGTCTGAGTGTCTGATGCGTTTAGTGAGTGTCCAATGAAACTAAGCTAGATGAAACGTCTGATTAGCGTCTGGTTCTGGAGTGCCTGAATCAATGAATACTCACTACTGCGGGTGGAGCTTGGAGAGATACAACAGCAACGTAGTTGATGAGAACCATTGCGAGGAGCGCGACATAAGTTCGCCAATGAAGCTCGGGTTCCAGGTTTTCATCCTCGTAGGTGTTCTCATGAAAGCTGACAATGTGCTCGTTGTGTTCCGGCACACCCATGTCGTCCTTTTCGGAGTCGGAGACCACCACAATATTGTGGGTTGTAGGATTAAGCACCATGATCTTGATGTCAAAGCGGTAAAACAGATCTGGTAGAGTCAAGAGATGTTTGAGGTGTTCGCTCTGGAATTGCTACTGTGGAAACTTATACGCGATACATTTTGCATCAGCCTAGAGCTTATTCGTAATACAGTTAGGTGGGGACACAAGACTCAAAGTTCTGCTCGCCCTTTTAGCAGGACTAATTGACGGTTGTGGTGGGTCTAGACTCAACAAGTGCCGCTGAAACCGCGACCTTAAATCTCCATTATAGGGGCAAAATCATTATACACGTTCGCCTGCTAGACAATGTTAAGAGAACGTGGACCCAAATTCGCTATACACATGTGGAGTCCAGGTTCATCCCTACTATTCCTCAATGAGCAAGGGAAAGCAATAATATGGTGCTATGGACGAAATCCGAGGATTGATTCGGGCTGGATGTCTGCCATTATTTCCTCCTAGGTAGCTCAGTCAATTTTGCGGGGTAGCGTGGAGACCCACCCCCACGTACCCACCCACAGCTCCCACCCTAGATTGCTAAGTCAGCGCGACACACCTAAATCGCAACCTCGATGTAAATCCGGAGCAGTGTGTAGTCAATGTGTTCAGAGACAGACCAGTAGTTGTCTTGATGGAGGACTCTGGAGGTGCAGTAGATCACTGTGATCAGTGGTACTGAGCCCCCTGCAGGACCAGTTGAATATAACCATATAGACAATGGCCTTTAAGACCATTGTGTTCAACCTAAGTTATCTACTTGAATATACACTCTTCTGCTTCAGCTTCCATGAAACGTCCTTTACCTTATCCCTGACATCTTTCATCTGCGAAACCCAACCCAAGAACCTTCAAGTCTTAACAATATGGATGATCATCCGAACCTTTGGGCTCACCAAGGATTCGTCGCCTCACGGAAGCTACGAACACCAAAACTGATCAAATTCTCAAAAGTTGACAAGTCACCTTGTTCACTAATATATACCTCCACGCACACGCATTATATTCTTCATCTAAAAGCGGGGCTCTTATATTTCTATCCCCTGCACCTTTTACACTAGGTGCAACGGCGATTTCACAATGCGCAATGCAAGTGAATCGGCCCTTCTTGCATTGCTGGATTGGGCTAGCAAACCCCAGCGCTAGGCCTAATCAAGCGTGAATCGCAGTGGATTCATCGTGGCATATAGGTTAGGATAGGGTAGGTCAGGTAGCTAATGGATCTGTGACTGTATGGAGCCTTTCCTCTAAAGACGCTCCGAAACCTGCTAAACACATTGCCAACCTATCATCTGCTCTATTTCTTCATTATACTTGCTTACAGTATCAGCTTCCTTTTTTTACAACTTGAAGAATTTCTCTCTACGCTGGCCGTAACATAGAATAGCAGAAACCTTATATTACAAACAATAATATCGTCATGTCTTTGTCCACAACGCCTCTAGAGCAGATAGCTACATCTGCCTCACCACGAAACTTGTCTCTTTCCACCCGAACCTCATCTAACATTAATCCTAAGCCAGATTCATTCGTTATTAATACAAGAAGCCTTCGTAGTTGGAACAGTCTGCTATCGAAGCGAGCATTGCTCCACCACTCCCGAGCCCCGAAAAAAAATGGCATCGGCAAGAAACTGATAAAAACTATGGTGCAGACGAAGAATATACGGCCGCCTTCCCTCCTTAGAGAAAGAGGCTAGATCTTCTTGACGCATAGACTTTGGAACATAGCTAATTATAGAATTTGATGTCATCTAGAATACAGGGCTGCCCGAACGCGAAAAAAAATAGCCTAGGCAACTAAGTTGACGCCTCTGGTGACTTTTTAGGGGACGGGACAATGTTATAGCCGGCCGTAAAATTGTGATCCAACATCTGCTGGCCTGGCTCATGAACCATTTCAGACTGCTGAGCTGCTAGTTCACACGGCGGCGGTGGCGACGCCGCACACTGATAATAGTTTCCTGGTACATTCGCCCATTTTTCTTGAAAAGAGTGGGGGCTGGTGACTATTGACATACCTCCACTGTGAGGGCTTGGATGTGATAGAATTGGTGTTGTTTGTGTTTGTCGTCGCAGTTGACGACGCCTTTGTATACGCTTGCTGGCAAACCACCAGCCACAGAGCAAAAGTCCTAGCACCGCCGTGCTGGCGATGGCAATGCCGACGATGGCACCAATGGATAGGTGATTGGTGGATGAAGAAGTGGTCGGCCTAGTGCTACTCGTTGGTTGACACGACTGAGTACAAGGAATGGAACGAGTGGCAGTTCGATTTTGAAAGTTCGGCTTCCGCTCTAGTAGAGCTGCGAGTCCAGTACCGGTATTGTTGCCCGAATCATACCCATTCTTCGGGGTAACCAGTGTTGCGCCGCCGCTTTTATCTCCTCCAACAAGACTGTACACATCAATAGGAACCACATTCGAGCTAACGTTGGGATTGTACTGTGCCCAGTATGTGTCTTGAGGAGGTTGACCCGTATTGTTCACACCCCCAGTCCAGATGTTATGTTGAGCCCAAATATCCTGGGCAAGGTCGCACATGTCTGAACCAGGGTAACTGCCACCGATAACCATCATCTGAGAGAGAGATTTTACCATATTGCATGAGGCAGAGTAGTGTCCATGTTCGTACGTGGCGTTCCCCTGATGACCTGGGAATATTTTCGCCCATTGGAATGTAGGCAAGGTCAAAACATACACGTCGTTGAACGAAGTAATGTTTTCGATTAGTGGTGGAACACTTAGACCTCCCCATATATAGCTATGATTATTAGCTTTCTAGCCTTATACCCGGATAGCAAAGATGGGAGTCGAAATAAACTTACATATTGTAGCTTGATCTATCTGGCGCCCATGCCGCATCCATACAGAACCGGGCCCTGTTTTGTGGTATAACTCCAGTTGCTGTTTGTTTGAACCATGCATTTGTCTGAGGATCGTATATAAGAATTTCATCCATGGGTTGGGGAGATTTTGTTCCAGTTCCCGGGTCCACTAGGCCACCAAGGTAGACCAGGAGTCCATTATCGCCAGCTGGGATCCAAGACATTGCACCTTCAGCTCTTCCCATTGCATCTGGGGAGTTCATTGTGCTGAGTTTGTTTGCGTCATAGTCATATCTGTACATATTCGAGCTCATTGCTGGAGGTCCTGTCCATCCGCGCATGGAGATATTGCTGATCCATCCCCCATAGTAGTATCCTTGCCCAAGTTGCGAAATGCCGACACCGGCACCATATGATGAAATATTCGGTGGGACTGCAGTTGTTGGTGGGCCAAGATCGGCCCATGAGTCGTATAGGATGTCGTAGCTGAAAAGATGATAGTTCTGTGCGGGCCCTTGTGTGAATTCCCCCCCGTAGACGACAAATTTCTTGTTCACAGCGTCACCCCAGAGGATGCCACCAGCCACAGTCGGAACAATTTTAGGATCTTTATTCAAACTAATGTTAAGCTGGGGCCATCCTAGGTTTGTGCCCGTAGTAAGATTATTGAGATCATGGAAACCGAGCCACGTATCTGTTAGAATATTTTATTGGATTATGACTTCATAGTTCCAGCATTGGGTACTTACTGGGAACATCTAAGTGATCCTGGGCAAATGAATCAAAGTTCACATAGCCGCCATCGATATAGAGTTTGTCGTCGATGACAGTAGTTTGGTGGGCATACCTCCGGCAGAAGTTGTCCCTGGGGTTTTGGATGGCACCAGTCAATTGACTTCCGAATAACAGAAGCACTGCTAACGTCTGCTTTCTTTTGCCTCGGGATGCTGGAAACCCTACCTCGGGGGGCGCTGGCCAGAATACACAGGAAGAAAGTGATTTCATCGCTGTTTCGGTGTAGGAGTAAAGTCAGTGAAGCCTGGATGGGGAGCTAAGTAGAGCTTCTGGGATCGTGCAGCACTTTAAAACTGTCAACATTAGCGCTAAGATGCAGGGCCCAGTGGTAGACTGGATACTATTGAATATTGAAAATGTAGCGCTTTGAAACTGTCAACATTAGCGCTAAGATGCAGGGTCCGGTGGTAGACTAGATACTATTGAAAATGCCACACTGCGCATCCGCTATGAAGGCAAAATCTGGAACCATTATTAAAACTCTCTACCATCCATCGTGATCAAGACAATATTATGTCACCCATAAAAGGCGATGTGAGAGCCACTGGATTGCATCGGTTGGCCTCGATTGGCCTCGAACAGCCGATGAAGTGGTAGTGTATGAAAGCTGAACAGCGCTTTCTGGTTGCTACCTGAGAACTTACATATAATGGGCACCGAAATGAATGAAAGCAAAGAGCTACCATGGGTGGGCATGGGTATTGTTTTGGTCAGCCAAGAGCCTAGCTGACTAAGAGTATAACGCGTTGTTACGAAAAGGCTCGCGAATAAAGGGGAGTCGAGCTATTCAAAACAAGAGCCAACAGTCAGGCAGTTGGTCATTTTAATAACGACAACCCATGGCTTTTTGCTCTTAGCCCCCCAACATACACTGCTTGTGCCGCCCACCGCACTATCCAGATGGCAAGTGGTGTCATCATCTTGATCTCTTCTAGCGTATCGAAGTTTAGGCAGGTTTATTTCAAGAATAGTAAAGCGACTCTCTGTGGATTTGAATTTGAATCGTAATCTAGCGAGGTAGAATTTTCAGGCCATGGAACGCCGAAATACAAATACCTCGTTTTGTTTGTGTTTTTAGAAGAGGTATAGCACACAAGCGAACCGCATCGCCCAGTTGCATGAAACTGCTCGACCACATCGGTCCTTGCGGCTTAGACGGACGGACAACTCGCAGACTAGCTCTATCTGCCCGCTCACAGCAGGTGTTGCTACAGAACGATGACGCTTCAGCCGTTCAGCTGAGGGACTCAGCTGAGTTACTCGTGCAAGGAGATCCTGGTAGGAACGAAAAAAAATAAGACAAAGGCTATGCTAAGTAGCGCAGGAATCATGTGAGGTGGAGATTTGGCGACTTATAAAGACTGGGAGTCGACTGTATAGTACAAGTGAGTTGCTCTGTATCATGGAATTGTCTTATGCACTACTGTAACGGCTACTGAGTAGATCAGAAGGCATAGTAATATGAGGTGATACCGTAAGTCTGAGCAAACTTACGCTTTAAGTAAGCTTAGCGTTAGGGTTTCCTAGCCTGATCAAGCGAACTATTGATTCAAACCCACCTTTTGATCGGTTCAAACTCCTCTACCTCCCACACTCAGGTCAGGCTGCCAGCCACAAGTGCTACCGATGGGTGCCAGGGGATTGTACCCTCAGCGCTCCGTCTTCTAGCTGATCATTGGCCCGAGCTGCATGGGGAGATTTGATGGCGATCAAGGTGACTTTTCAACTTTTGAGGATTTGATCAGTTTTGGTGTTTATAGCTGGACTGTGGGTACATCAGCGCCACCCTACATCCACGTGACTATTCTGACACAGGCCTGATATTATGACTATGGATGACCCTCTTAGAATCAAGGAGCATTTGGTTAAATTACGGGGAGATGTGATAGGAGATCTATGTTGCTATCATCCTAACTAAGAGGGTAGGAAATACATGCCCAAATCATCGCCAGAAATAGTTAAACTGTAACAAGACAACTTGGGGATTGCCCGTAGGGGGTGTGGTGAGAAATGAGGCGAATAGGAAGGGGCAGGAAGCAGGTGGTTGATGGTACGGCTGGTGAGGAGGTCTTAGGTGTTGCATCAGCAGCTCTACCTGTCACAACGCACCGCGGCCGCAACCTTAAGCTGCAAGTAGATACAAGTATAGCAAGTCAATCATATAGGTTAACTAAGTACTCAAAGGGTAAAGACGTGCAACGGGGGCACAGACACAGTAATTGGAACTGGAGACCAGCCATGTGATGTGGTCTTCGATTTGACGCTCTAGCCTGATTGCAAAGAAACCTTCCTAATCTCCCTCCAAACTCAAAGCCTGTTCATTCAACACGCTGGGAGAGCCAATCCCTGAGGGCCTCTGCAGTTGGCAGTGGTTGTCAATTTCTTTGGGTCCTCGCTTCCGTTCTTTTCAATCCCTTGATACTCTTGGCAGACCTTCTTAACGCTCGTTCCACAAGATCCAGAGATGGTTGCAACATCGCCATAGTTTGAGTTGATGCCAACAAGCTCGGAAACACTCTTTGCCTTTACATTTTGGATAACAACGTTGCGTGGGCCGCCGTTGTTGCTACAATTCCCGCATCCACGATAAAGTTTTCCTGCAGTGACCACAGTATAGTCCTTGATCGTTACCGTGCCACGTCCGTTATGTTGGACCACCTTATCTTTTGCATTTTGAGCGCCGCCCCCTTGAATAAGGACATTACCGGTACCAAGGGCGGAGATGGCATCTGTTCAAGGAAGGTGAGCTACAATTTAAAAAAGAATCGGATTGTTCACACCTTCGCATACGTCTCTAAACCAGACGTTAATTAGCGTGCAGGCGCCCTTGCAGTGAACTCCCTCAAGTTGATCCTTGCCGATAATTGCATTGCTAAGCGTAGCCCCGTTTTCAAGGATAAATACAGCATTATTGCTGCCGGTATCGTCATCAGAGTCGCAAGGGCGGCCACGATCAAACTCCCTATTACCCATGTCCTTTGATCCTGAGATGCTACTAGGCGCGGAAAGCGATACGATACTACCGACGCGTGTCGGGATATTAAGTGTCTGCGCGGCGCTGAGCGTGGCTAGGAAGACGGTGAGGAGCGCTGGTTGGATCTGCATGTTGGGCAGTTTGTTATGATTCAGGATCGGATTTGAAAGGCGAAGTACAAGAGGTTGCTGAAATAGTCTTCACTAGAATAACATGTGTTTATATCATACCAGGACCATGCTTCAGCGTCCCTGCGTTCCTCTAATTTCTCCGGTGATATTAGAATTTCTTCCTTCCTAATCTATCCCCGTTCACATTTTTCAGGATACATGACTTGGTGTCCGCAACACATAAACAGTGAGCAAGACGCTAAGCTGCGTATATGGGCCAGGTGAGATATAATCTATTGTAACTTATAACATATCAGTGGTGGAAAAGTTATTGTACGCCTTTTCAGTTCATGATAATTGGCGGAAAGACGACCAGCCGTTAGCTAAAAGACGGGAGGATACAAGAGAGCTTGGCAAGGCTAGACACCCCGCAAATTTATGATCACGGGTTATGTGTAGCAAGGGTTATAGCAAGCATAAGGCTGATTATTTCCAGCCCCTTGATTGTGATAGATGTACATACTTGGCAGCCTAAATAGTAATAGTCGAAACTATGTTGCTGGGTTCTATCCTTTTCCACACATTAGGGTTACAAAGGTGACCTTGGACTCTCCACTGCGCTCGTTACTGTTTATCCCAAGCCTCCTGGATTGTGCCCCAGTACAACTATGGATACCGGCTGGCATGAGCAACATGATCGCTATCGCGCAGCTTGACATTACGTGCCACGACAAAGCCCTTCGCGGTAGCATCATCAATATGGGTGTCAACGTTCGGGGAGGTCGATCGTCTTGTCAGCCTCGCTGTAAGTAGAAATAGGAGTGGCCCGTTTCGAGTTTGTTGGCGACGCTGTTATGTACCAGTCCCCACACGACCGTCTCCCCGGGCACGCAAAGCTTGCGATACTTCGCCCACCGTACGCCTATTAGGTGAACAAAGGGAAATGTGAGCTGTCGCGCCATCCCAGAGGGTAGACTGTCGAGCGCAGCGTTCGTCGCTAGATCATAGTCCCAGCCACCTGGGGCCGTGACATAGACGCACATATGACGAGGCAGGATGCAGTGTCTGTTGTCATCCATGGTCTCCTCGATCTTGCTACGCGTCGTCGTGTACTAGTTGTATATGTTGTACAAGTGATATAACATGCAAGACCCGCCGTTGGAAAAGATATGAACTAGCATCTGGGGCTTTGTATCATTACCACTGGACTGCAAGAGTTCTTGTTGGATAATATGGACTGCATGTTCGATGTTCTTGATCGCTGAATACGGATTCAAGGAACAAGTGAAAAAGGACTGGATTAATAGGATGGAAGAAGAAGGATAGAGCGCCTGGTACTGGGTCACGTACTTTGCTATGTGGGATTCGCGTGCATCCATACATGTTGCTAGCAGAATGAGCTTGGGTGCTGAGTGGTTGGGCGCGGACTGTGAGGGGTGGAAGAAGAAAACTAGTCGAGACACTTTTGTCATGAAGTCCAGGGGAGTGTTGTGGGCATTCTTTTTGGGAGTGTCTGGTTTGGGTACATTGGAAACCATGGCTCTGGGGATGTGGAACCAGCAAAATGTGTCAAAGCGGGTATATTATGTTTGCACGAAAAAAAAAAGTAAGTCTAGAGTTGCCGAGGGTGTTTAAAAGACGGTTAGTCACCATGATCAATGTTGTAACCTCGAATTTATACGTGTAAGATTTCTTGGTACCATAGTAAACACCTATCAAACGAAATCTTACCAGGACTACAGGCCTGTTCAATGGTGGGTCCTACATACTGCTGTTTTCAATGATTGGAAAAGGTGATGGATTTAGGCTTGCTTCCCTGTTTATCTTCTTCCTACCTATTCATGACCGTATGGCTGGGCTTATCGGGAGCCCGAGAGCCAACAGGGAGCTATGGACTTGTTTTTGCCTCAACCATGCAGAACAGTGTCAATTCAGTTGGTCGGGATTTGCTATTCGGTGCGATCCTGTTTCATGGGGTTCATTTAGGCAGACAGACGAGGTGGGTGTTAGGGTAAGCAGAAAGCGATATACGAGGTTGTCCAGGCCACTTATACGATCTGCTCACCTAATATCACCAATGCTTGTGTTCTATCAACATGACTTGTTATAGTTGTGTACCATTGATGCTTTTGTCAAATTCAAGATGAGTCGCCAATGGGTCATGTGGAAAAGCAGGTGTTGGTGAGTGACGACGCACGAAATCCAGTGATAACGCACAGGTGGAAAAGCCTCTAAAATACAGATGTAACTGATTTGGTTTTTGCGTGGAGGAATATACATTATGGATACAACAATGCCATCACATGCTGCCTCGGCTGGCCAAAAGGGCTAATGCTAAGGCGCCACACATACCCTTGTGAATGGCACCCTTATGTACCTATGGCATTTTGCAAACGCGGTGATCACCTCATTGTCACAATGGCAGGCATTAGTGCTGTGTTGACCACATACGTACGCAGCGGCATGGCACTGAAGGGGGGCATTGGAGGAGAGAATCCCCTTCAAGCCCTCAGATTACCAGACTGATAATGTATGAGAGTAGACCCTTGTAGGGAGATCTAATTGCAGGAGAGCGGCGAACCGCTACTGCCATTTTCCTATCCCCAGTGTTGACAGGATGGCAACACTTCAGGGCGGGGTGGCCAACTCTAGTCACTAAAAGTCGACTCTTGGGAAGTACATAACTACCTTACGCCTATGGCTAGCAGGATATAGATAGGTGCGATCTTCAGTAAAATCGCTAAATATACAGCGACAATGATTATATTAAGTCTTAAAATTTTTACTAAGCTGGCTCTGCGTGTGTTAGTTATAGGTACAGATGATTAAGCACGCTCGTTAGCCGAGGTATTTTTGTAGCAAGCTAGTATGTTGCTTTGGATGCAAGCAAACAATTATATCGGCCACCTCCCGAGTAATGTTTCTCTCTACGCATTCTCAACCATCATTATCTTCATCATGTCTCCACGCACGCCCATAGACAGAGAGCCCAATATGAAAAGACGGAAAGTCTCAATTGCTTGTGAGCGATGTCGCAGTCGAAAGGCTCGCTGTGACGGCAACAAGCCAGTGTGCTCTCCATGCTCTGCACGATCACAGCAATGCATATACAAGGTTTCATCGGTCGATGCTGAACAGACGAACGAGTATGTGGAATTGCTTGTCAATCGGATCACACAGCTGGAGCGAGAGCTAGATTGCACACGCAACGTCTCCCCGGCGAATCTTACCGGCTCCGGTCCGACAGGCTCTGTCAACCCGGATCGCACCCGAGAAGACACTATTGAGGCCACTCCTGGTTTTGTCGACGCTATGGGGGCGAGCACGTGTGAAGACGACTCACCAAATGTCAGCAAGAAGTTCTATGGTAGCTCTTCTGCATTATCATTCATGCGCCAGATGTATACCACCATCCTCGGCAAGGACCACATTATATCCTCCAGAGATGCTAGAGCTTCGCCATCTCAGAGTTTACCAGCCGCTTCAACTGCTTCATTGACACGCACCACTGCGCCGGAGCACTTTTCGCTTTTCCCACGGCATCTTGCCGACCAGCTCATGTCGCTTTATTGGACTCGGGTTTATGTTCTTTATCCATTTCTGCACAGAGACTCCTTCAATCAAGCATACGAAGATCTTTGGAAACCTTCTGCAAGCCACCGTACGCGAGACAGGCAAGGTCTTGGACTAGGTTCATCTATAGATGCTGGACCGTCCTCTGTTGTATTCCACTGTGCATATAACGCAGCATTGGCCCTTGGAATGCAGTTCTCCGATATTTCCATTGAAGAAAAAGACAGGCTATCATCGATCTGTCTCGAAAAATCAAAGAATCTCCTCAAATTAGATCTCTTCGATGAAGGGAGCATATCCCTCGTCCAGACGCTTCTACTCTTGACACAGTACTTCCAATCCATGAATTTTCCCAACAAATGCTGGACTTCGATAGGAGTTGCATGCAGACTCGCACAAGGGCTCGGCCTACACCTTGAAGATGGCCACTTTTTGCAACCTTTTGACTCCAGTGAGCGGGAACTACGAAAGCGAGTGTGGCACGGCTGTGTCACTTTGGATACCACCGTGAGCATGACTCTTGGGAGACCCGGAATGCTTATTGGAGACCTTGGTCGTACTCTTCCCAAAGCAGTCGACAATGACGACTGGGTTTCTGTCAATGGAGAGCAGTCAAATACGGCATCAATTATCGAATTCTTTTCAGAAGCCATCAAGCTCTCCCAGATTTTAGGGCGCATTCTTTTAAATGTCTACAGGCTCAACGAACAGCGTAACGACAAACCGGAAGGCTCGGACGGTTATGCGAGTTTTGATGTACTCATAGAGGTTGACGGGGAGCTATCGCAATACGCTAATCGCCTTCCGTCAAACTTATGTTGGACTCACTCTAACTCGAGTCTTCCTCGCGATTCCGCCGGAATTCTGTTACGGCAGGCTCATGTGCTCCACGTTCGATTTTTGCATTCACGCATGCTCCTCTACCGCCCCATCTTTTTCCAATTTTGTCGGCGCAATTCTAGGATCGGTTGCCCAGGATCGCCTGGCCCATCAAGTCCCGCCGTGGTCACATCGCTCGCCTTTCATTGTGCTTTGACATGCGTCCAAACTGCAGTGGAACTGATAGGGACTATTGAAAAATACTCCAGTACGGAAGCTACTGGAGCATATTGGTACAACATGTTCTACACTCGCTCGGCCGCTATGGTTGTTCTGCTGGGGGGAATTAGTCCTTCTATCCATGAATCTATTGGGAAAAATACTTGGGACTCCGCATGGGTCAGCTGTTGCAACATCCTAACCCATAATCTACCGCAATACCCTTCTGTCAAGATGTGCCTCACAACCTTGGAGGTCCTGCGTCACCATGTACTACGCTATCAAGCCCAAGCTGAAGTGGACCCAATCCCTGCACCTCCTATCGGTCCGGCTTCTTCCACGGACATACTCCAGATGCTACAGCATAAGTCTGCACAGAATCACTTCTCTATGGACAGCGAGAGAACGTTATCGAACACCCTAGCTGATCAATTCCTGCTAGACAATGCCTTTGATCCTGCCGCTCTCTTCGAAGATGGACTGTTCACAGATTTGGGATCTGATTCGATAGCTCCTATGTACTGATAGAGCTGAAAGCTAAATACACGCACTTCGTACGATCTTTAGAAGATAGAGGAGATGAAATGGAGCATAACCGTTCTCCCACCGGCAAGGCTGAGAACGCTAATGAAAACTATCCCAGCTAACGAGATATATATATCTCTCCTACCAATTTTGATGATGTGTCCATTTGCCTATTTGGCTTGTCAGTTAACGGCAAAATATGCTGCTTAGCTACATGCATATACCTTCACATTCCAGTCATCCCAGGCTGGGAAAAGACTGCGATACCAATAGTGTGCCTGAGAATACGGATAGCTCATAGCGTTCCATGTCTCCCCATCCTTCACACCCCTCTTTACGTACCAACTCAAACAACCAGAGTTCCACACCGTATTCTTTAGATCCTCTTGCATCTTGTACACATAACCCCTCTCAGCACTCTCTTTGACCTCTACCGCTTCAGCCTCCCCAGATATCACTGGTTTCAAGATGCGAAGCGCATAGTTGACTGTATTTTCCGATGCCATGATGGCAGATGTGTGGCCGGTAGCCGCATTTGGACCGAGGATCATGAAGAAATTGGGGAACCCAGACATTACCGAGCAATTATACGCTCCTGGCCCCCCCAAGCGTTTCCAGTGCTCTGTGAGTGTCTCCCCATTTCTTCCAGTCACGCACATTGGATCAATGAACTCATTCGTCTTGAATCCGTTGGCCATTATGATGACGTCGGCCTTCAGGATGCGGTCTTTAGTTTGCACACCATCCGACACGATACGCAGTGGTTCCTCCATTGTCACGGTTAGATTGTCCGCGTGCAAGCTCTCCAGATAGCCACAGTCAAAGATACGCCGCTTACAGCCAACGTCAAAGTCCGGGATCAATATATCATGGTAGCTTTCCGGTGCTGTCTTTCTCATATACGCTTCGCATTTAGCTCGCTGCATTGGTCGCAGTCGAGCCGCAGCAGCTGTGTTTGGGAAAAGACAATAGTCTCGTTCGGCCATTAGAAAGATATGCAGCCGATGCAGCCACAGGGTTCCAGGAAGGTACTTGAAAACCATCTTTAGCCATGTCGGGTACGAGAAGTCGATTGGCGGGTAGACCCAGTGTTTGCTTCTCACAATTTGGGTCAACGATTTAGTTTGATTCACGATCGCGGGTACGATTTGAGCAGCCGTGCATCCGTTGCCGAATATTACAACGCGCTTCTCGGAGAGGTCGACGTCTGTTGGCCAACGTGCAGAGTGGAATATTAGACCTTTAAAGGAATCTTGGCCGGGGACGTCCAGAGGTCGTGGATGAACAAGCTGGCCCGCGGCAGAAAACAGAATTTGACACTCGTGCGTGAAGGTTTCGTCTGTCCTGAGATTTCGACACTGCATGATCCATCGAGATTTGTCGTCATCCCATGTGCAAGACTCTACGTCCACACCGAATGTCATCTTAGAGATCAAGTTGTATTTTTCAGCAACGCTCAGTATATAACCCTCGATTTCACTGGCTGGGGGCAGGATGCGAGACCATTCCGCATTGGGCTCATAGGAGAGGCTGTAAAGCGCACTGGGAACGTCACATGCGCAGCCTGCTCTACTGTCAGCCCAAGACTGCAGGTTGGTGTGAGGGAGAGAAGGGGAGCAACTTACCCGGATACCGGTTGATGTACCACGTTCCACCGGGTTTGTTGTGACGCTCGAAGAACTGAATGTCAGTTATGCCGTACCAGCGCTGCAATGTGGCTCCGAGACCGATGGCAGATATACCTGTGCCAACACAGGCAAACTGGCTAACGGTCGGTCCTGTCTTAGAGGTCATTGTGGAGAGGAATTGGGAGCGTGATTAGGTCGCAGCACCCAGGCAATGTTCCCACAGTTTTATCGATACATTGCTCGTTATCAATTATTCGTATGAGCTTATTCTAAGGTACCGTTCTAGTCGAAGTTGGGTCCGGAACGAATCCGATCCTAGGTCAAGTTGTCCGGGATGGTTCCGTGCCGAGGTGTGAGGAGTCGATTCATTCTGCATACACCGCCCCTCGCATGTATTACTGCATATGGGTAGATTTACGGGTGGTGTACGAGTTCGTGTTCTGATATGTGCTCACGAAGCACATTTCAATATGAGAAGCGACGAAACCGATGCGTGAAAACACAGCTCTAATCTTTGACAACTCTTTGACTACTTTCCAGCACTAACATCTCTATACAATGGCTATTCACGATGAAATGAACAGCTTTGCAGGCCAACATCCTGTTATCAAAATGGCGTTTTCTATTTCACTCGTCATAGGCGCAATCTTACTTGCTCTGCGTCAGTTCTTCAGGCCCATTGGCCTACGGCACCCCAAGGCAAAACTCCCACCAGGCCCAAAAGGGGTATTTCTCTTTGGAAGCCTGCTCAGATTTCGCAAAAGAGACAATTCACACAATATGCACAAAATGGTATCAAATCCGTCAACGTCTTCACCCTGTACGAAACGCTAACGTAACCTAGCTAAGTGAAATCGCTAGCTATGGTGAAATGACAACTGTCCACCTAGGCTCCAAAACATGGATTTTCCTTAACAGCAACCGCATAGTTTCTGAAATTATCGCAAAACGCAGCAGCATAACGAATGGTCGTTCGCCAATGCCAATTTCAAGCGGTATCGTGAGTCGCGACGGTCGTTCCCTTATTCTCCCACCATCTGGCTGGACCGAGCGCCGACGACTTATGCACCATCTACTCAGCGGTACCGCCTTAAAGCAATATGGCGAATGGCAAGAACTCGAAAGTACGCAGATGCTGGCCGAGTATATCAAACAGCCTTCCCGATGGTACCGGCATCATTACCGTTATGCAAATTCTGTCGTCCATCGTATTACTCTGGGTGAGCGGCTCGTTAAGAGCTCGAAAGAACTTGAAGATCTACAAGACGTGGTAACCTTCTTCGTGGGCTCCATCGGATCATCCATCATCGATTGGTTTCCTGAGCTGGCGAAATTGCCAAAGTCTATGCAGGTTTGGAGAAAACATTGGGAGGCATTGGGCGATTGGAATGAAAGAGTGTACAAGAGTTGGTGGGATCCAGTCAAAAGTCAGGTCGACGATGGGACTGCACCGCCTTCATTCGTGCGCGACGTGCTCTTACATGAGGATACAAAGTACAAAGGGAGTGAGAGAGACGCCATGTATCTTGCTATGCAGCTCATCGAAGCGGGAAGCGATACGACGCGCGAAGCGCTCAATATCTTTATTATGGCATCACTCACCTACCCGGACTCCATTGCTAAAGCACGCGCCGAGATTGATAGCGTGTGTGGGGCGAACGCGGAACGACTCCCGACATTGGCTGATATGGATAACTTGCGATATATCTGCGCTATGGTAAAAGAAGTTTTGCGCTGGCGGCCCATTTTCCCTCTCACTCCAGATCATACCGCACTTCAGGACTTTGAGTTCGAAGGCTATTACTTCCCCGCTGGTGTCGGCTTCGTAATCAATGGCATTCCGGTGGCAAATGAATGTGAAGAGCCAGAGAAGTTTAAGCCGGAGAGGTGGTTGGATGGACACGAGAAGGATGTAGCACATGGGTTGTGGCAATTTGGTGGTGGGCGGAGAATTTGTGTTGGGTACAGACTGGCTCAAAGAGGTCTTTTCCTCAATATCGCGAGGCTGCTTTATTGCTTCAACTTTACTGCCGTAAGCCCTGATTCTAACCCATCTAGCCTCTATTGAACTTGTGAAGCTAATATAATACATAGAAAGGGCCTTTAGATTCAACCGTATTGAATCACCATAGGACAGATGAGCCGTTCCCAGTTTGTGTTGAGATCAGGAGCAAAGAGCATGAGAGGCTTATTGTGGAGGAAGCGACAAAGTTGGATGTGCTCACATTCGCCGAACAAGCGATGTAGGTTTTGGGGACCTGTGTTAATAACAATTGGTGGCTGTGTAACCTATATTCTCTACCCGGTTTTTCACATCTCAATTCTCTGTTAAACCATCCACAGACTCTGCTTAAAGAAGTGCCCCCGCCACCCAATCCATCAGTGATCTGACTGCTCTCCCCTCCCTCTGCCCTCTAATAAAGTCGGTTAAAACTTGGTCATGGCTCTCACCAACTCCTACATCCAACTTAACGTCCACCGACTGGCACATGTTAGCGTTACACACCTCCATCAACCTCGCCGCAAGTCCCAGAACATGGTTATAGAACATCTCATTTGTCCCTACATTCAAATACACCCTCCTCGTAACTTCGCCAAGGCCACTCCACCAACCAGCCTCCGCATCACCGGGCAGACTCCACCAATTGCCCTTTTTCAGCTCAGCTGCAGCAGATGTATCACCCAAAAAATCTTGAGCACTTTGCCTAATGAGTGACTGGGAGAGCATATCTGAATTCTGATGGCGATTGAACGAAGGAGCTTGTGTTTCCATGCTCACCCACGGACTAATCCCAAACGCACCCGCTAGTGGCTCTTCAATCTTTACTTTGACTACTTTTGGATCCGGATGAGGGTGCAGGAGATGCCCCAGCAATGCGAATGTCAGATTCCCGCCTGCGGAATCGCCGCCAATGATGATATCCCGCGGGAGGAATCCTCGCTGGAGGATGGTGTGTAGGGCTTCGGCGGCCTGAGAGAGTTGTGTTGGGTAACGGAGTTTTGGTGCCAGAGAATATTCGAGCACCGCGATATGTAGGTTGGTAGAGTAGCGTCGGGCGGAATGGAGGTGAGCGAGGCACCAGTCGAGATGTGAGGTGGATAGAGGAACCGCATAACCACCTCCGTGAAAGAAGAGAAGCACTTTTTCTTTCCTCGTTTCATTTCTGGATAAATCATGGTTTGTAGTGAACCAATGCATTATGCCACCCGATTTAAGCAGTGGGTATGAATGGAGCGAAAGGGCCGTGCGGAAGGGAAAACTAGAGTGACTCTGTCTCTTAAGCCATGATTCGCATGTTTTGGATGTGGATGGGAGGATAATTTGGATTTGGTATGGAGTGAATGTTGTGAGGAAGGCACGGACGAGGGCGATGGTGAGATAGGCGGGTAGTGATAGATTGTGACGATATGCGAAGCATGCCATCCGGGCAAGAAGGAAGATAAGTTTGACAGGGACTGTATTCATGAGCAGATGCAAGATGTGGGTCTGATGATGACTTCAAGTACGCACATAGGATGGGAGCTTTCCACGATAGAGAGATAAGATCGTATATCGCCATTGTCGGTTGTCAATGCGGTATGCAGCGAGGTCAGGGAGGTCAGAGAGGTCAGTAGCAACAGCAAGATCAATCTCCACAAGAACCGTCAATTGGAGTTTAGTGAGCAATACAGATCTATACAGTGTGACCAGACCTCAGCTGCGAAGCGAGTCTCGGAAGGCTTCCAAGGCCATTTTACTGGGGAAACATGCAACGCCGGAATCGCTCCGAAACGTCGACGCGTCCAGTATTGAAACCATGTGACAATTGTCGGACTGTTTCGGTGTGAATCTTCACCCTTTTAATTTTTAGAGACTTTCATTTGGAAGCCTCAAGATGTGATTCATCCTTTGCCCGCCATCAAATACTACTCTCAATACGCCATGAACACGATCTGGACCAACCGCCTTCCGCGCGAAGGCTTCTACATTGATACCCTCGCGCTCCTTATTCGGAAGACATTCCTCAACACAAAACTCATTACCACTCTTCTCGTTCTACTTCGAATAGGTGGAATACTTCTCCGGGGCCTCCTCATGCACGATCCTATCCAACGACGTTGCCCTCTACAGCTGCTCAAAGTTTTAATCACCATCGGCCTTATCCTCGACCTTAACGATTACCTCACTCATCAGTACCATAATAACTGGAGCAAAGATACCAATTGGGACTGGGACAAAGAGATCGTACTGATCACGGGGGGAAGTAGCGGCATTGGCGCAAGCGTAGCCCAGATCCTCCTTTCCCGCAATCCAAAAACACGCATAGTAATCATAGACTACGTTCCTTTAACATTTACACCTATCCCATCTACTTCCGTGCAGTTCTACAAATGCGATCTTTCGCGGTCCTCCGAAATCCGCTCTACATGCGCAAAGATAAGATCTGAAGTCGGCGATCCAACAATATTGTTCAACAACGCCGGGCTTTCGCGAGGGAAAAGCGTCATTGAGGGAGCGTACGAGGATGTGGAAGTGACCTTCAGGGTTAACCTGATTGCCCCGTTTTTAGTACTTAAGGAATTTTTACCCGCAATGGTAAGGGGGAATCATGGTCATGTCATTACGACTAGTTCGATGAGTGCCATCGTTACACCGGCGGGGTTGGCGGACTACGGGGCGAGTAAAGCTGGATTGCAGAATTTGCATGAGGTATTCTTGTTTTTTCCTTCTGTTTGAGAGGATGTACTGATTATGTGGAAATAGGCGCTTGCTTTGGAGTTGGCGAGTAAGTACAAAGCGACCAAGATTCGGACTTCTCTCGTCACGATTTCCTTTACAGAAACTCCAATGTTTAAAGGTCGAACGAATCAATCCAACTTCTTGACACCGCTGCTTAAAGTGGATACGGTGGGCGAGGCAATTGTTAAAATCCTATACTCTGGATGTGGGAAGAATATCTACCTTCCTGGCATCATGAAGTACGTTTCTTGTGTTGTAAGTCCCTCCAAACTGGTGCGTGGGGAAAGTGATGAGGCTAATGGCCAAGGCAGAGAGGTTGCCCAAGTTGGATGGTGCGGTTTCTAGGTAAGGGAACGGAAAGGTTGCAAGTTGATTATGTTGGAAGGCAGAAGATCGACACAGCGACAGGGGGGCTGAAGGGTGAATGACAAAGATTGCAGTGATTGGTCGCGGGGCGCTACTATAGCGTAGATTTTCGGAAGTGTTCCGTGTGTGATAGTCCAGCCGAAAACGGCGCTGAAATCACTCCGACGCCTATGTAAATTTGTGGCAGCTTGGCATCCTGTGTGCCATATATTCCCCGTTATTCCCCTTGCTCACTCCATTTCCACCTCTCAACTATGTTCGTCTCTCAGAAGGCATGTCTTGTGTACTCACGTATGATGTCCATCCTCGGCACCACCAGCGCGATAGCTTCTGACGCAGTGCAAAGCGCAGTGTTTGGCTGGCCCTCACAACCACCCATTAACAAAATCGACACCCACCATCACATCGTTCCGGATTTCTATGCAAAAGGTATCCTTTTTCTTACCGCCTCCCAACGCACTATAGTTAACCTCTTTCTAGTGGTAGCCCATGCGGGGGGTGACCCCAGTGGTTGGCCAACCCCAGATTGGTCACCGCAAGCTTCTGAACAGATAATGAATCATCTGGGTATTAAAACTGCGATGCTCTCTGTAACGGCACCTGGTGCCTGCATACTTAATGGAACAGCCTCGCATGATCTTGCCCGGAGGCTGAATGAGTACACCGCGTCAATTCGAGATGCTCAGCCTTCCACTTTCGGGTTCTTCGCAAACCTACCAAATGTGCTTGACACTGGGGCTACATTAAATGAAATCGCATTCGCAATGGATACTCTGAAAGCAGATGGCGTGATTCTGTTTACACGTTATGGTAAAGAGAATGCATATCTCGGCCATCCTTCCATCGAACCCATCTGGGCTGAGTTGAGCCAGCGTAAAGCGGTCGTGTTTATCCACCCCACCCACCCCGTCGATACAAAGAAGGTTAACTCGCGCATGCCTCAGCCTTTGATTGACTACCCACACGAAACAACACGCACAGCTTTGGATATGATTACATCAGGTGCGTTGTCCTACCAAAACTCTATAGCTAATGAGAGCGAGTAAATCTAAATCAGTGCAATGGAAGGTATTCGACGCAAATATCCAAATTGTACCGTCATTCTCAGCCACGCCGGCGGTACCCTACCCTATCTAATCTCCCGAGTGGTGGAGCCGCTGAAAAGAATGGGAGATTTGGCCGCACAAGCAGCACTTGGAACTTCTTACTCCCAAGCAATTGATGACTTTCGGTCATTTCATTACGATCTAGCGCTTTCTACAGCTCCCCAGGTTCTGAGAATGGTTTTGGAAATGGTACCCCACAACCATATTCTTTACGGAGTAAGTACTACAATATCTTCTCTAGAGCGTAGATATAGACTTACTAATTACAGAGTGATTTCCCTTACGCCCCGGCACCAGCTTATCCACAGTTCTTACAGAGCCTAGAGGAATTTGATATGCCTGCAGAGGTGCGAGACAAGATCAACTTTGGTAATGCGAGGGCACTATTTCCGAGGCTTGCGGAGAAAGGCTTAGAAGTAGAGGCTTATGCACATATTTGAAGTTAGTATTAACATCAACTACGAGAGGTTCAGACACTCCACTAAAATTTTCAACGCGCGTTACCTACACCTAACTAATATAATAACTATAAAGCTCATTAAGTATAATTATATACTAGTAGGATTACTTTTTTTTTTAGTACTTCCTTACTTAAATTACTATAATCTAGGTAAGAACTTACTTAGATTACTATAATTCTAGCAATCTATTATATAACTTAGTTCTTTTTAGGCAAGGCTAAGGCTTATAAGCGCGGGGCTTCTTGTATAATCTTATCTATTAGGCCTGACCTTCCCTTCGCCCACTGCTCTTAACATGAGCCTTCCCTCGGCCACTTCTATGGCTTCCGGGACCTTGTATGGCTCTATATGGCTCTAACCTGGAGTGCCCCACATATACTCATCAGATTTCGCGTGAGTCTAATTATTCTAGTCTTGTAGTAGGGATACAGCAGGGGTATTAAAACGCTGGTTACGGACTGCATAGTACAAGTACACCCGGGTTTACCAATCATAGGCTGCATTATGCTAACAAACGTTATAAACCAATGACTCAGCTATTCAAGGATTCACCCCAGCACAGATTCACGACAGCTGAACCTCGACGGCCCGTCTTTCGTGTGAATTTCTTTGGATTCTCATGGCTTGCCACATTCAACCGTCATCGTGTTTCCACGAAACATTCTGCTACGCCATCCCACTAGTTGCATATTGCTCCAAAGTCACCCGGTCGTCCACATATATCACATCGATAGTGGCAAATATTGTCCCGCACATTGCAGTCCGATGTTGGTGCGCAGCGAGTACTCTGGCCGCCAGGACACGTCCATTCTATCTCATACATATTAGTCGCCATTCCTGGACTTAGACATATCGTACATCTTGAAGTCAAAGGTGAGTAGGTCTTTGAATTGAATGAACGTACCCAAACAGACATAGTCCCCGGCACAATCGCCGCGAGTATTACATTGGCGAGGTTGGGCAGTGGTGAGGGCGATGAATAGAATTGGTAGGAAAGTGGAGAGGTGCATCGTAATATACCAAAAGGTTCAGCTTGTGGGCACTGAAGTTGGAGTGTGTGGAATTTATCATTGCTGCTTCGGTGGATATTTATATAATTCTGTTAGTTGAGGACCATATATTAAGGGCCAAGCTAGGCTAGCGTGAATGGCCTTTTCTTGCGCATTTTACCACATTGGGTTCTTGCATAACCTGGATGAGCTTCCTAGAAAGGAAGCATTTCACGAGCCTAACTCAGAGCTATTACTTCCGACCTTCAGCTTCCGCAATCCAATATTTGGACCATGTGAGTTGGTACACCAACCTACTGGTTTCTACTCTCTGAAAGGTATGTAATGCCAGGTCTTTTCAGCTAGTGTCCGTAGTCTTACTCAGTTTATCTAGCCGTGCAGTTTAGGGACAATGGGCTGTGGAAGCGTACAATTAGGGCATGAAACGTATTGCTGTATTTAAATCCATGGCCTTTCTCTAGGTTATGGTAATCCTGCTTTCCTTCTCCTTTGCAAAGCTCTTGGGACTTCCGGCATCATCTTTCTTATGTCGCTACAATGGTTTTTTCTTCCCACAAGAGCCTCTTCTTCCTCGCCGCGATATGGCGTCTCTTACTCCACGTCTCGGGCTCCCATGCTCACAATATCTCGGCCGGCTCGATCCAACGGCGCCAAACCACGTTGGCGCAATGGTGTTTCACTTGGAAATGCTGCCAGGCCGACCAGCAGTCGGGGCATTGGGACATGAAAGTGTATCACAATGATTGGACCGCGGCATGCTGGGATGACAGCTACTGCCAAGCGGCCATGGGTGCGCTCAAGGAGCAGTACCACTGCGTGATGAACAACCCGCACAACAATCCCCCCAACAATCCCCCCAACAATCCGCCCCCCCACTGGATCCCGTTCCCAGGCGATGGGGGCCATGGACCGCCGCGGCCGCCTCCAGACCCGCAGACGCCCGACTGCGAGGTTGGGTGCGCTGGCTGGCCTTGCAAGGGCGACAACTACTGTACCCCGGATCTGTTCTGCAACAACGGCGCGTGCTCGACAACGAAACCGCCGGCGACTTGCAGCTGGGGCTGCCAAACCTGGGCGTGCGATGGCTCTACGCCCTGCCAGAGCGGCCTCTCGTGCCAGTCGGGCACCTGCCAGCCGCCCTGCACGTGGGGGTGCCTGGGCTGGCGCTGCGACGACGACAGCCCCTGCGGGAACGGGCTGTACTGCAACGGGGGGCGGTGCGGCAAGACACCGCCGTGTACTTGGGGCTGCAAAGGGTGGGAGTGCGATGGCAAGCATCCGTGCCGCGATGGGCTCGAGTGCAACGGCAGCGGCACCTGTTCAGAGCCGTGTACGTGGGGGTGCGATGGCTGGACCTGCAGCAAGGACTCGCCGTGCAACGACGGGCTTTTCTGCGTGGACGGGCGGTGCAGAAACGACCGCTGCACTTGGGGCTGCGACGGCTGGGACTGCGGCAGTGGGCATCCGTGCCAGACGGGCTTGTCGTGCCAAAAGGGCGTCTGCACAGCGCCCTGCTCGTGGGGCTGCCAGGGCTGGTACTGCAACAAGGACCACGGTTGCCAGGACGGGCTCAGCTGCCTCAACACCAACCCCAACGGCGGCAACGCCCTCTGCGCGCCGCCGACAGCCGCCTGCACCTGGGGATGCAAAGGCTGGCCGTGCGACTCCAAATCGCCGTGCCAGGGCGGCCTGGGCTGCTCCAACGGCGTCTGCGTCGAGCCGTGCTCGTGGGGCTGCAAGGGCTGGGCCTGCGATGCCTCGACGCCGTGCCAGAGCGGCCTGCAGTGCGTCAAGGGCATCTGCCGCAACCCGCCGTCAGGCACTGATCCAGACTGTACTTGGGGATGCAATGGATGGGGCTGCTCGTCGTCGTCGCCCTGCCAGTCTGGCCTGAAGTGCACCAGCGGCGTGTGCCGTGTCCCCTGCACCTGGGGTTGTGAAGGCTGGGAGTGCAGTGCGAAATCGCCATGCCAGGCCGGCATGTCCTGCGATGGGGGCCGCTGCAGAGAGACGTGTACCTGGGGCTGCGAGGGGTGGGAATGCAGTGCCAGTTCGCCCTGCAACACCGGCCTCACCTGCTCGAGCGGCCGTTGTAGGACGCCATGCACCTGGGGCTGTGAAGGCTGGGACTGCAGCGCCTCGTCCCCATGCCAGTCGCCCTTCAGCTGTATCAGTGGCTACTGCCACCTACCGGCAACAACGACAAAGACGATTACGACTTCGTCGCGTACAAGCACCACCTCGTCAACAACTGCCAAGGCATCGACGACAACATCAGCGTGCAACTGGGGTTGTCTGGGCTGGGACTGCTCGAGCAGCGTGCCGTGCCAGTCGCCGTTGTTCTGCGTTAGCGGCTACTGTCGAAACACCACATCGTCAACGACGTCGAGCTCATCAACTTCGTCCACCCGCGTGACTATCACAAGCTCGACGTCCAAGGCTGGCACTTCGGCCATCATTCCGTCGTCTTCAACGTCCAGGGCATCCATATCCTCATCCTCATCTTCCAAGGGCCCTTCTTCCACCATCCCCACCTCCAAAGCGACACCATCCGTGGCATCCACGATCACCAAGTCCAGCACCACGCCATCCTTGTCTTCTACCGCGTCCTCGACCAAACCGTCTTCGACATCCACCGCTGTCCGCTCCACAACTTCGGCATCTGTTCCATCAACAACCACGACACTACGCGAGACGACCTCGCCCGAATCCAGCACTACCACTACAACCACCTCCTTCTTCCTCGCCCCTAGCGCGATCAGCTCAGTGTTATCCGTCGTACAGCAGGCACAGACGATCGTGAGTTCCTACACGTCGCAGCCAAGTTCCGGGCCCGCCGCCATCGACGCCTACCACGGCCTTCAAGATGCCCTTAATGGTAAGAAGCACCAAACTAAGCTTAACCGTAAGAAAAGTCAAGAAAAACTGCTAACGCCTATTTCCCCCCAGCCACATCCCTTATCCTAAACGATATTGATGAAGACGACGATGACGACGTCCTCGGTGGCCTCATTATTTCTCTCGGCATAACCCTCGTGTGGGCTAATGCCGCCACCCAACTGGCACTCTCGGATCTGACTACGGCCATTGCGGCGGAGGTTGCGGAGGCGATGGCTGCTGTTGCTGGTGAGTTTCCCTACCCTAGAATTCGAGTTTCAACTCTTCATGCGTTTGTTTGGCTGGCTGATGATGCGTATAGCTGCCCTCGGAGCCGTTCGCGATGAACAGAGCAAACCGACTAGGTCTCGGTCGACAAGAACAACTTCATCCAGCTCCTCATCGACTAGTACCTGCGAGTTCTGTATCCCGTGCGCCGCTGCCACTCGGGCACCAGATCCAGAGCCCTTATGGGCCGACACACTAAGCGGGCTGGATATTAGTGCGGGGGAGACGGATGATGGAACGTGCGGGAAAGCAGCTGGCAAGGACTGCATCGAGTCAGAATATGGCGACTGTTGCGGGTGAGTCACAATATTGTTGATGATAAGATTATGTCGCTGACGCTAGCTTAAGAGGATCCAACACCTGTGGTTCAGGGTCTGACTTCTGCGGAGTTGGTTGCCAACGAGGTTTTGGTGTTTGTGATGGCGATAACGCCACAGTCTCTGCTGATGGTACTTGTGGTGCGGCTGTGAACATGAGATGCGACTCCTCTGAGTTTGGCGACTGCTGCGGGTAAGTAACGTTCGCAATGCCCACCGTCTGCTTGCCCATGTTCCGTCTTTTTAATCGTCTTGAACCATCAATTAACACCTAGGGCGAAACAAAGACCGGACAACCGGTGCGGAAATATGACGGCGTGCCAGAGCCGTTGCCAGGAAAATTATGGATTCTGCAATTCGCAGGCCTTCAAGACGTCGACAGATGGGACCTGTGGGCCAAGATATGGCTTTATGTGCGAAGGTTCCTCCTTCGGGTCCTGCTGTGGGTAAGTGGTAATTTTTGGTTCAAACTCCGAGCAGCTCCCTGCGCCACTCTCTGTCAGTAAAACATAGGAATGGGGTTGACCAAAAATCACACCTATAGTGCGGACGGCCGCTGCAATTCCACCGAGGCTGCCTGCGGCCTCGGCTGTGACTCAAATTACGGTATTTGCAATGCCCTGCACCCAGCGTGGAACTCGTCTACGAATCTGGACCCACTCCAGAAGAGGGAGCGCTCCACGCGTATATGTGATGTATCCTATAAGGTGCTCAAGTACGAAAGCTATCACAGAAACGGCATTGGCAATATATACAAGTGGTACTTCGCTTACGACTACACCTTCGATCTGCCCACGAAGTCCAAGTGCGCCAAGTACAAGTGGAAGATGAAGACGAGGATGAAGCCTAAGACGGGACCTGTGACAGGAATCCAGGGAATCCCGTTCGAGACCGAGGTAAGTAACCCTGTGGAGCAGATACGGTGGTCGGGTGGTGGACTCAGCTAACTCGCTCCCCTCGTCTCTCTTTCTATAGCATGTGTACGAGCTCCAACTTCTCAATATCTTTTTTCAGTCCATAAAGTCACAGCTCCAGACACCCTCACATGCTTTCGTGGCCGGCGAGGACTTCTGCGTGTCGTGGCGCAAAATCTTCTCGCCCCAAAAACTGTGGCCCCCCTGGACAGGTCAGGACCCAGTCAAGGACCTGACGGACCAGCTGTCGTCGGGCAAGCTGTATCCAGATGAGATGGTCTACCTCGAAAAAAGCATGAACTCACAGAAGAAAATCTACATGGCCAAACAGGGTAAGGCGAAGACAGGCGACCAAGAGTGGCGCGGCGATCTCGACCGTGTAGCACAGCGCTCCGCCATGTTCGACTACCTAGACGCGTCTCCGCCCAGTGATGCGTGGATCGAAACCGACAAGCGGCTGTATGACTTCTTCCAAAACCTCGACAACGCCATCGCCCAGAACCCTGTACTTGCGAATACATATGGGTCCCGCGTCAAGTTCGCCGTCGAGTACAAGGCTTGGCGATCAGAGTACATCAAGGAGGCGGACAAGTATAGTAATGAGTGGAAGGCTGAAATCATGATCATCGTCGCTAAGAAGCTGAAAAAAGTTACCAGCCCAGCCGTGAAAAGCTTGGAGAAGATTCTTACACTGTATGAGGCACCAGGGGGAAAGCTGCACCCATCTAAATTTCAAGCTCCGGCGTATATGAAAGCGTAGATAGTTTCTGAGGATTATGCATGTGGAAGGATAGAAACGGATATCTTATCCATCATACAGGAATTGAAGACTAGATCACGAGAGACGAAACCTTTCCCTGAGATGTAGCAGCTGATAACTTTCTTTTACTCCTACAACGTCACTGAGCCAGTGCGCTTTCGGCATCGGACAACAGCCGCGATAAACGGTCTAGATGCGTTGTATATATTGTGTGTTGTTCTCAGGGTTGGTAAAAGCCACAGTATTTCACCGCAGACGCTAAATTGTAGCCTAGGTGTACATACTTTGTCTACTACCATTTGTACACATCAGCGATTATAAAGGCCGTAAGTCTAAGACGGTACCTTTGAAGGAGCAGCACCTAGGTTGTATACTAACAGGGTTGCAACAGCAGGTGCCGAGCTAGCGAGTATTCTCTATATATATACAGATGAACCTACTTGTTAGGAACTCACATTCGAAAGGGCAGGGCGCGTGGGTTAAGTACGACAGGCTGAGAGAGTACGGCGAGGGCTTCATGATACCCCGCCAAGGATCCAACGGGATTACATCATCGGTACAAGTCACGTGATCTCAAGGTCCCACGAAGCTTGGCAAACGCCACGCTTGGGACTATGGGACATCCCATGGGAATATCATAGTAGGCCTTAACCTTATATATATAATTAGTAGACAATAGGCTCCTAGGGACTATTGTGTTTAACCTAAGTTTCTACTTGAACATATCCTCTTTTGTTACCTCCTTACCGTGAAACCATTCACTACTGCACCTCGTACATACATCTACCAAGAACTAACCCTAAGCCTTATCTTCTAATCTCCTAAGATCTCCTAAGACTTGATGACCAAATACTCTATCCATCTACAACTTGTTCGGATTCTATCGAGCACGATAACAAGAATTTACCACCGTCTTCAGCCCTTCACTTCCGCGCATCAACCACACGCACTCGACAAGGATACTGCGCCGCAGGATGCGCCGCACCTTTCTCAATCTGATATGCGCGCTCACCTCTACACGTCTTCTCTCCCTTAACTTGATTCTTCGCGTCCCATTCTTCATACGCTGGCCTTACATCAAACGTTCTGACCAAGCAAGCAAGAACGACGCGTAGCTCGACAAGAACCAGCGCTTGTGCAATACAGTTTCGCGGACCATTTTCAAACGGGCGCCATGCGCCGGGACGAGGATATAATTCATTGTCTGGCGGAACAAGCCAGCGGTCAGGTATGAAGTCGTCGGGTTTGACCCAATACTTTGGAGAGCGGTGCATTTCGGCGTGGATGATGAAGATGATGGCATCGTCGGTTGCGCATGGATTGCCGTTGTCGTCGGTGATGTTGATTCCTGGTTTTCCTGCGCGAGTGGAAGCTGCAGGTGGGAAAAGGCGCAGTACTTCTTTGATGACTGCGAGAGTGTATTCGAGGTTGTTGATTATGCGGGGGTCCTGGGTGATTAGAGATGCTGCTGTTGATGGGTCTGGGCCTAGGACTTGATCATGTTCTGACCTCAAGCGGGCGAGTATTTCTGGATGTTGGGAGAGAAGGTGGAAGCAGTAGCATATTACGCTCGCAGTAGAGTCGTATCCTGCAAATATGAATAGCCGGATCTGGCGAATTGCGAAAGCGCGAAACTCGTCGTCAAGTTTGTCGGGCAGTGGAGATGATTTCTGAGGCGCAGACATAAATGCCTGCAAGACTAGGTCGATGACGGATTTGGAGTTGTTTCCATTGGGGTCAGCTTTGTACTCGTCGTATCGTTTGTCCAACTCGGCTCCTATATATTTATTCATTCGGCGGCCGTTTCGCCAATGTACAAACGTCCTGATGACGTTGAGTTGGCTGAAGGGATTGACTTCGGCATTTGGGTTATGCCACCGAAGCTGGCTGAGCATTGAGTCCGCAAGAGTGTTGTAACCTCTTTGCGCACCAAGCGATGTATTCCTAGGACGAAAGCATCAGTTGTTCATTGCAGAAATCCGAGACTAGTACCAAATAGCACATGCTCATAATTGGGAAGTACGTTGAGAAATGGCACTCACAATATTGTCTTCCCAATCATATCGATTGTGAAGCGAAGCGTAATTGGATCCAGAAAACACATGTCACTTTTCTTCGCAAGACCGTGTAATGTCTCCTCATACACGAGAATCTCCTGTACCATTCCAGGCACGAGAGACATGATCCGATCGCTATGAAACCCTTTGTTGAACGCTGCCCGCCATGGTTTCCAGCTCTTCTCAGGTAAGTCAAATATGGTAAGTCCACCTGTAATAGGTTTCAAAAAGCGGCGCAAGAGAAGTGGGCGCTCAGAGGTCAAATTAGGGTTTGACTGTGTGACCTGCGAAGCAATTTGGGGCGACACAACAGCAAGATAGAGACCGCTCATTGGCCACAGATCGATGTAAAAAGCACCCTTGTCATGGAACACCTCGCGAGCAATGGCCGCAAAGCTGTACTGATAATGGGCATCTTGTGGGAAGCGATCGAGGTATGATTTCAGATACAGGAGATGCCCAAAGAGGAATGAGTGGCCAGGTGCGACAGGCTGCAGGCAATTGGTCAATGGATCAGGGCGAAATCACACGTATTAATAGCTCAAACGTACTAAGCCTCTTCGCTTTCGGTCGATCAGCAAGCTGCGAGCGCGATATAGTTTTGTGAAGAAAACACCAAAAATCGTAGCTAGACCAAGAAGACTCGTGAAAATGAGAGGATACATGGAGAAGGCTAGCTGTACAAAAGCTTGACGCCTTGTGGTAGGTAAATGTGTAGAGGATCGCGACTTTGGAAGAGTTCCAAAATCCGCGACGAAACCAGCTGTCACTATCTAAATTTAAAGCAAATGCATCATGTGCGGCGTTGAGCCGCCCTTTCCATTCCCAGACTCCCAACCGTCTGGCTCAACTGACGTTTTCGGGGAGTACAAGGAAAGTGTAAATTAAGAAACAAATATAATCTGTCCAGTACCCGCATTAGCCGTCTGCATTTCGCCAGAGATTATCTTAGCAATATAACAGCGTTGATTTGATAGGCTCAAAGATTCCCAATCCATACTGGCAGTCTGACATGCATGGAAAAGGGACTACCTATTCGATAACGCGCCGAGCGGCAAACTGCGCCGCACATTCAATATTTTACGGGCCTGTAGATTAATTATCATCGATTCCTCTTTCAACCTGGCGGCATGATTTAGGCCCCACACCTCGGAAAACTGCCTGTAGCCAAGCGGCAAGAATCTCAATACAACCATAATTCTGTATTCCGCAAATCACGCAAACATGCGGCCCCGAAACATCGCAATAGGTTTATTGCAGCCTTGCCAGAACTTGCTTAGGACATTTCACACTCTAATAGTTTGTCACGGTCCCTCTTTTGGTACCCTCCTTGTGTATATTTGTACAATCGCTTCATAGCCTACTAGGCCACTGAGCACTTGCATCATCTCATATACTCAGGATTGCAGCGTCGACTTATTAGCTCAATTGATACGCCTTGTTACCTTCAAAATTGAACTCCCCATTCACACTGGCTCGGTGTTTAAGTTCCTGGCAACTGGCCAAAATTTCGACCCCCTGGCTGACCTCTCTCGCTTACCTTGCGCTGACCATTGGCCCCCCCACCCTGCATATTTGTCCAGCGTGCGGCGATTCCATAGCTGTTGACCTTCACTGACCCGTTATGTAGAGAATTTATGTATCTACTCTCTAAATTATAAATTTATTTCGACTTACCGTGCTTGGATATCCACTCATTCAAAGAAAATAATGTATGCAGTAATTGTCCGCCTCCTCCAAATATCTTTCCTCTTGGATCTAGCGCCGGGAATACCCAAAGCCACAAAGTCTTGAGGCCTACCCTAATAGGCCAAGTTCAACAAGATGGCGCAGCACATCCACCTATGAATGCACAAACTGCGCACCGCGAGCCCAGATCTGACATACATCGGTCAACACCCTCCCCAGCAATGTGTATGGAGTCTGACACTGCTTTTCTCTAGTATTTAAAAAAAATAATGCCAGCATATATTTCTCGTCTTGTCGGCATCAACTTGAAGTTTGCGAAGACCCTGGGGAGCCCAGACATCCTTTCTAATTATTGTCGTATCTAGGTATCCGTTCTCGATTCGATAATGGCAGATTCAGTAGGGAGACTGTCGAAGACGGTGTTCATTGTAAGTGTTGCTTAGCCCTATGTTCCTATTCCGCTTACTTATACGCAATTTAGGGAACCTCATCGGCGCTACTTGGTCTCAGCCTGATTTCCAGTCTCGTGCGCTTCTACATCCGATTTCATCTCCAGCGAGAATTCGGCTGGGACGATGCGTTTCTCATTCTCGGGCTATGCTTCCTCATTTCAGGCATGGCAGTTCTCTTCACGGTCATGGACGCCATGTACGAATCCGAGCGTCTGGCTTTCGGCGATTTTCAAACCATCGCTACTATCGACTTTGAGGAGCTCATTCCCAATATTGTTCGGTTCAAGAAGATGTCGGCCATTGCCCTCGCATTACTGTGGTGCAGCGTATGCTGTGTCAAGTTCAGCTTCTTGGCGCTGTTCAAGAGATTGATTCGACAGATGCCAATTATCACTAGGTACTGGTGGTTTGCTTTGGCGTTCAACACTGCAAGCGCTGTGTACGGAATAGTTATTTATTTCGTGTCTTGTCCGTATTTCACTGAAGACACCATCTTCAAAGCGAGTAAGTCATTCCAAGCACCCGCATGACCTGTATGCACAGATGCTAACGTGGAAAAAAAAAGTTACTTGTGTTCAGGCAGACGGCATGACACTGACCATGAACTACGCAACATCACAAATGATAATCGACATTGCCGGTGATCTCTTCAGTGCGCATTTCCCCCTAAGCTCCATCAATATTCCGGCTAACTCCCGCAAAGTCTTAATCATCCCTATAATCCTAATCTGGCAAATCCGCGTCCGCTGGTCCCAAAAAATCGCTATCACACTAACCCTCTGCCTAACCGTCATCATGATCGCAATAACCATCGCGCGGATCGCCGGCCTAAAATGGAAAGGCAAGCTTGACTACGTCTGGGAAGGCTTTTTCATCGTCATGGCCGCAGAAGTTGGAGTCGTGCTCGGCGCTATCACCGCGTTCCGCGCACTTTATGTTGCCAGGGCGAAAGATCGCCAGGTCCAGGATACGATTACGACGTTCAATTGGTATCATAACGGGAGGATGGCGCTGAGGGGTATTTTTAGTACGGGGACCAGGAAG
Source organism: Acrocalymma vagum (assembly GCA_028476805.1). Classification (NCBI taxonomy): domain Eukaryota; kingdom Fungi; phylum Ascomycota; class Dothideomycetes; order Pleosporales; family Acrocalymmaceae; genus Acrocalymma; species Acrocalymma vagum. The sequence continues at coordinate 107,064 of JAQGEP010000094.1, forward strand.
AGTGATGGGGATGTTGAGGCGAATGGGAAGGGGAATCGATTTCTCAAGAATCCGATTCCGAATGCGACGATAACCGGTGTTAGGACTTTTATGGAAGAGCATGAACGGTCTACTGTGTCAGAGTCGACAGAAGATAAGGAATCGGTCACTGATTCAATCCAACGGCGATTTTAGCACTAACAGTCAGTTATGGAAAATTCTTTGGTGTATTCATGATTCAAGACCCGTAATGAACGCGGGTAGTCAGACAATAACGATCTCTGTCGCTAAATTATTCCATGATAATCTTATTTCAAATCACATGACGCAAAAAAGACTTGCCAATCTGTTCTACTCAAATTCGTTCACATTCTCTATAGCGATGGTCGCTTTCTGTGCCTTGAACAATATAGACGGCATCTATAGGGCCAGTTGTGGTTAGGAATAGAGGTAGAACATGGCTACAATATATAGGAATACTTTTATAAGTAGCCCACCATACGTATTCTAGCCTATAACCGCGTTATAGTAGGTATAGATAATATAGGTTATGGTTATGGTTATTCCAAACAGGTTCACGTCGTATCACAGGAGGCGGGGACCCCGGGAAGACACATCTTCATTCCTTAGACGAATGGGAAATCGAGTGGCTCAACAGGGTGTATGAGGATCCCTAAAATAACAACCTAGACACGTACATGAGTCATGTAACATGTAACGGGGCTACTTGGAGATAACCTCGAAGGGGTATGGTGAGAAATGAGGTGCAGGCAGCGGTAGGTAGGTCACGTGATGTGAACGTCAATCGGATACTGGGGAGCGGCTATGGGGGGCGTCACGCAGTAAGCTTCAATAGAACAAGGATGCAGGAGGGCTGAATCGTTGGATTGACGATGTCTTCCTAGGGAAGACTTTCTACGTGTTTATATATTCAAGCTCCTGAGGTGGATTCGTCGGATTCGTGGATTCGTCTTCACGAATCCTACGAATCGCGAATCCCGTCACGTGACCTCTTATCACGTGTCCAGGTTATGGTCCTCTGGGTCCTCATACGTTCTGTTGAGCCACTCGATCTCCCATTCGTCCAAAGCATGGAGATGAGCCTCGCGAGGCCCTCGCCTCCTATGATAGGAAGTAAACCTGTTTGGTCTGACCATAACATAACATATTCGTTCGCTAAGCATCACGAATCCACTTTAGGAACCTAAATATATAAACACGCAGATAGTCTTAGTTAGGTAGATATCGTTAATCCACGATTCAGACCTCCTAAATCATGTTCTACTAAAGCCTACTACGTGACGCCCCCTATAGCTACTGCACTAGTATCCAATTGACGTTCGCATTCACGTGACCTGCCAGCCGCTACCTACCCCCTCTTTTCCCTCCATACCCCTTCGAGGCTATCCCCAAGAAGCCCCGTTACATAGTAAATTAGCTACTTAAGTATTCTACTTTACTTAGTAGTACTAAGTATAATTGAAAAAATCCTAATTAGGTGATCTCACGTGCGATTCACGTGAAAGGAGGGACATTCCTACAGTTCGATTGGTCAAATTGGTGTACGGGCAATACTCACAGGGTTATGGGATACTGTTGCTGCCGCTCTGTTTGATGGCACGCTCCACAGGACGACGGTCAATGCGCCGCGAAGGATGTTACTGACAATGTCTGCTAGCAGAGGCTGTTAGCGTCCATTGCGCTCGATCAGCGACAACTCCTCGCGCAGAAAAGCGCTGAGATGTGTAGTGTGCTCGTCTACTGGGATCGGCCAGGTCGACCTTCGAGACCACTGTATCGCCAGGATCCCTCGGCAGCGGTGGGCGCTCCTGCTGGGTGCTGGCTACTCGAATTCTGTCTCTAGCAGGCGTTTGGGTGTGTTGAACTACGGTCAACCTTAAAAAGTGACATCTCGCTGTTACGTGTTGTTTCCTTTGGGGAACAGTTGGTTCCTTGGAACGAAGTGGGGCGGTGCGGATCAACGTCCGCACCGCGTTGGCTATCCGCCAAGTCTATCAACCGGGCATAGCTGCGGACATCGCGACTGAAACTGAGTAGGAATAAAACAAAGCAACCACCGACCGACCGACCGACCGACCGTGGACACCTATCAATCTGCTCTTCGTCCTCTCTGGGTTTCCATTACAAACAGACCAAAACACACTGCGAAACAGATCCGCTGATGATATGTCCACACATGGGTTGATACAGAGGCGAGGAAAGTCTGTGGCGTAAGTCATCCACATGAACAGCTTAGCGGGTACACGCCTCACTCTCACAGCTGCCGCAGATGTCATTTGCGTAAAGTGAAATGTTCAGGGGGGCAGCCATGTTCGATTTGCCGTGACGCTGGTCTTCATGATGAATGCGTATATCCAGCACGTGATCGACAAGTCAAGATAAGTCAACGGTATGCTTTTATCCAGCTTAGGTTGGGACCGGCGACGCTAACTAACAAAGGTCTCTGGAAGCTCTTATCGAGGAAAATAATCGATTACGAAACAGCGCTGTCACAGACGGAGGGCCTTCTTCTGCCGTTTCCAACACTGCCAATAGTACCGACACGCTCCAGAACCCACTCTTCGATGAAAGACCTTGGTTTCACACCGTATCTTCTTCAGATATTCCCATACACATCGGTGAGGCTGCAGATGCCGCCTTTGCAACGAGATTTCGCCAGACCTTGGCTACAGTCTACACTAGCCATTTGCCGCGAATGAGTTACGTACCAGATGCACCGCTCACGATGTTGTCGGCATCTCAATATCGGTGGCCAACCCCTGCAAGAGCGCGATTCTTGGTCAAGGTAGCATTTAGCACTGTTTGTCGATACTTTCACATAATCCGCAAAAGTGTGGTACAAGACAACCTGGAGGCGGCTATCAAGAGCCATGGCAATGGCGACAGGCTGATGATAGGTAAATTATTGGCTTTGTTCGCTTTGGGAGAGGTTTACTCAGCAAAGTCTGCGGCACAGGAAACGATCTTTCCCGGATTGGCCTACTTTGCTCAAGCGAGGAGTTTCGTCAGTGAACCAACGGAACGGCCACAATTGGATTCTGTCGAGGTGACGCTTCTTCTCGTAAGCATTCCATGGCTTCTATTCTTGCAATCCATAACTCATCGCCTTTATCGCAGGCAGTGTATTCGTTCACACTCAATAGGCGCCACTCAGCATATCTCCTCGCCAGCTCCGCGATCAGACTCGGCCTTATCATGGGTATGCAGCTGAACGTTCCAGACCACCAATACCGGGATCAACCGGCTAGAGAGCACCGCGTACGGTTGTGGTGGACTGCCTACATTCTAGATCGAACCTGCACATCTAAAATCGGGCTTCCTGTCTCTGTTGCTGACGACGATATCCAAGTCAATCTTCCCAGTGTTGATGGAACAGAGAGTCTTGATCCAGACGAATTTGGAGATCTTGAGTATGAGCTGTGCAGCGTTGGACTGTCGAGGATTACTGCAATGTCTACAGAACAGATTTACAGCAGGAGAGATTACCACAACGCATTCTCGCAGCGCGTACAGACGATCCTCAAGGCTCTCAACAAATGGATGGATGAATTGCCTGCCAGGTTTCATTTAAGAACCGACAGCTCGTCCCCGCTGCAGGAAAACCACGTCGTTTATCTGCATCTTAGATTCAACCAGGTATGCGTGTCACCATCTAGGCAGACAGAGAGCTAAGAGTTTAAGGGCGTTATCCTCGCCACGCGACCAATTCTTCTTCACGTCCTCAGTATCCATCGGCAGGCATGGACTGACAACATCGACCCAAAACCTCTTGTTCCCGACACAGCGCACACATTAGCGGAAACATGCATCCAATGTGCTCGGCACTCGTATCAAATCGTCACTGATGCTTGGGTTTACGGCACCTTCGCTACCTTCGATTACTTTCACACGCAATACCTATTTTCTGCAGCAACGGTTCTTGCAGTTTCCAGTTTACTTCGCTCCCCCCATAGTGAGGGCGACAACTATAAGTTTGATAACGCAGTGGAGCTCTTGCGACAGCTGGATAGAAGCGGAAGTTTTGTTGCAAAAGAGTTCTGTGAGCATGTTGATGCAATGCAGAGCAGTATAGCCGCCGTCCGCAGCGACACTCCAAGCCAGAGCGTACGAAGGCCTGGGCAGGACACCGATCACGAAGCTGCAGCGTCATCCTGTGGATCTGGATTGACCGCAGGCATGGCACTTGCAGATCCATCATTCAGGGATTTCCTCGCGGAGACAAATCTCGATATCCAAGCATTTGACAACTCATTATTTGATGATTCACATATGCTGTATTGGCCTGAGATCTAGGGTGCTCTGTAGAAGATTGTTTCAATACCAAGTTAATTGAGAATAGCCCTGGAGGAGCTACCGGAGTGGCTGATCAAGAGCATAGGTCATAACCCGCCTCTAAAGAAGGCTCACAATCGTGCGGCTTGTAACTCGGCTTTGTACCAATTTTGCATCGCCCGAATATCGTAACTTAGTGCTACAGTATCAAAGGTCTTCAAGTGTTCCTTGCACAGAGCTCCACTGTTTGATAGTCGGCCGACCCATTTGCCATGAGTTCTGGCTGCGGCAACGATCTTTTGAAGAGCTTCGACGAACTCGAGCTCGGTGCCCTCCGCTGGGACATAGCCAAGAATGGACAAGGCAAGGTCGTTCGGCCCGATGAAAATCATGTCTTGGAATGTATTAGCGACATCCTTCTCAGAACCTGCAACTTCGAGTAACTACCTATGCCCTGTACAGCACAGATGGCATCGACATTCTCGACCCCCTCTCTGGACTCAATCTGCACACAAGTGATGAGTGTTTCATTTGCTGTTTTCAGATATGTCGAAATGTCGAGACCGTGGGCAATACCCGGGAAAGCTGAGCCTTGCCCTCGAAGTCCTTGCGGTGGAAACTTGGAGTAAGAAACGACGGCTCTAGCTTCTTCGGCGGTATTGATTTGAGGTACAATAATGCCACTTTCATAAACTCAGTACCGGGCAACGGCAGAATCTGGATCACTCACTGTGCACCGGCATCCAATGCTCTTTTGATGAGATCCGTATGCGTCATGCTGAGACGAACAAGAGGCGATACACCTAAAGCAGCGATTGCGGCTGTCGAGCTATGCATAGAATCGTCACTGATATGACCATGCTCGCAATCGATGATGATGCCCTTTGTGGTTATTAGTTGAATCGCTTCAACAAAGTGTAAGTAGTGCGAACGTCGAGACCGGTCTGAGCTACAACCTGAGCTGTGCGGAAGGACGGCAGACCCAGAAAGGTCATGATAGGCTTCGAACCGGTACGGAGGCCATGAAGTAAGCGCAGGCGCGGATTCTTGATGGAAGTCGTCATAGCAGATGGATATGACATTGTGCAGTCCAAGCACTCAAAAATGAAGCAATTAGAATCGTAGTAGTGTTTTACGGGATGCTATGATGTAGACAGACACTATGATTTTCAAAAGAGCGGAGGATTGTGTGGAAATAGTCGCAATCCAGCAACGAAGGAGGGCGGAGAAACAAAGAAACTGCGCCGTATCGGCAAACTTAAACCTTGCCGAGTGTGATGTGGACGGCGAATGGCAGAACAAAATCCTGGCCGAATTCGAGAGATTCTACGAAGGCGTCTAAATTTACCTAGACACGCAACAGAAACCCCGATGGTTACCGTTCGCTTCTGGAGGTAGGTTCATATTAATGTACCTATATGTTGCAAGCGTGCGACTGCGCTGTGCGACTGCGCTGTGCAGATGTGCGGATGCTGCTCGACAGCTTGTGCGCCTGCAGTACCAGCATCCAAAATCTGATTACTCACACTCAATACGTCAAATCGAATCAGCTCTGGTTGATGGACAATTGAACTTGTACATAGCCCGCCATGCTCGGCAAGATGTCAGTCACGATGTATCCTCCTTCAGCGTAGTCTACGGGCTTGCTGTTGGACGAGGGGTCCTGTCATGCACGGACCCATCTCTCCAAGAGCTCGGGAAAGTGCGTTGTCGCCGGTACTGTACCAGACGGCGAACTGACTCTTCACCGAACCTCTGATTCGAGGTCTCTGAAGGCATATATGGCAATTCTCCGATCATGCTCCTAGTACCAAGACTACAAGATACTTCTGCTTCAAGCACGCATAGCGCTTCATCATACCACCTATTATGGACCTCATGTACGCAACGGTTCCTCTCCAGGTTCGAGGAGTGAACCTCGAACTCTCAACAATCCACAAGCCCAGCGACGACCCGCCAATTTTGTTCCTTCACGGATTTGGATCTTGCAAAGAAGATCTTGCCGATGTAACTGTCAACCCAGCCTTACAGCACTACGGGTACCTTGCCTATGACGCGCCGGGCTGTGGGCACTCCCAGAGCGATGACCTATCTGCTGTAGATATCCCTTTCCTGGTCGCAACGGCGGAAGCGGTTCTTTCGCACTTCAACATCGCCCGATTTCATCTTATAGGCCACTCCATGGGTGGGCTCACAGCTTTGCTTCTTGTTCATCGCTACCCAGATCGAATTTTGAGCTTTGTGAACATCAAAGGCAACCTGGCACCAGAGGATTGCTTCTTAAGCCGGCAAATCTTTCTTTTCCCTTCGGACGACCCAGAGGCGTTCTTGGATGCCTTCATCGATCGCACGTGCAGTGTCAAATCCTACGGCAACTCTCTGTATGCGAGCACCTTGCGCGCCAGAGTACGCGTCAATGCTGTGCGTCCGATTTTCGAGTCTATGGTAGAACTTTCGGACGAAGAAGACTTGTTAGGATGGATGCTGGATTTGGCATGCCCTAAAATGTTCATGTTTGGAGAGGAAAATCGCGGTTTATCGTATTTGCCAAAGTTGGAGAAGGGAGGGGTGGACTTGGCGCAGGTACCACAATGCGGACATTTTCCGATGTACTCTAATCCAGTAGAAATGTACCGCCGAATAGCGGAGTTCCTGCAAAATGCTTGCGGATCGTAAGAAATCGATAGTTGTAACTTACTGAATCAGTAGCCTTCAGGGACAATCTCTTGGCGGAGTTGTGTATACTGTGTGGTGAAGAATGGAATCTTGTACATTTAGTCAAGTGGCTCAACATGGAATATAACCCGATGGCTCGAGAAATATTAGAGCCTGCAAGAAACTTCGTGACTGTCTGTGCTTAACGTGTTGTGGTACCGAACAGTTCTACGAGGCTCATAGTTACAATAACTAGTGACTATGATATAAATGCGGCATTCCACTTTTACTACATGTGAGCTCCATCCTAAATTTTTGCTTCATTCATCACTGCTAGATCTCACCAATTTCAATATGTGTGGTTGGCAATAGAATCATCCGCGGATTAACTAGATGGTGCTTTGTTGACAAGCTATTTCACAATGCACGCATATTATGCTTTAGATGCATGAACATCTCTGTGACTTCATGGGAACACGACAACGTTCAGCGTCGAACATATACATCCAGAGCCTATGCTTGTTTCTCTAGGCCAGTGGCCAGATTAAACACTTGCCTAATTGCACCCGCCACATAATCGACATTCCCTTCGTTCAAACCGCAGATACTCGCCCTCCCGGAAGGTAGTAGGTAGATATGAAATTCCGTCTGCAAACGGGTGACCATTGCTGCATCCAGGCCGGTATAGCTGAACATACCGATCTGGTTCTCTATGTGCGACCAGTCGCCTGGCACGTTCTGCTCCTCCAACTTCTTGCGAAGATTGCACCTCATCGCTTTGATTCTTGAGCTCATCGTCACTAAATCTTTTTTCCATTGGGCTCTTAGCTGATCATCTGCTAGGACCGTCTCGACTATACGTGCTCCAAAATGTGGAGGATTGGAATATTCCGCGCGAGCTAGGAGTTTCCATTCCGACAACGCACCCTGCGGAGAGAGGTGGCGGGGCACCACAAGATGCAGAGCACCGACGCGCTCGCCATATAAACCGAAGTTTTTGGAGAAAGACTGTGCGACAAAGAGGCCAGGACACCCAGATTCTTGACTAAGAATTAATTCTTCCGTAAAGTATCGGATTGCCCACGCATCCTTTTCCGGATCTCCTGTTGCAAAACCCTGGTAGGCGCTATCGAAAACGACACAGAGTCTCTTCCTCTTCACGATCTCCGCCACCTGCACCCATTGGGCTTGGGAGAGGTCCACACCAGTGGGATTGTGGGCACAGGACTGGAGAATCAGGACATCGTTGGGCCCAGCTTTATCGTCAAGTACAGACAGCATCCCAGCTAGATCCACACTTCTCGTTTTCGGCACATAATACGGATAATCAATCCGGGATACATCGGTTTGAGCCCAGATAGCGTGATGATTGACCCAAGTTGGGGAAGGAATGAATACACGAGCAGGGCGCATGTGACGTGCAAGAAACAATGCAATGATGTGGTTTGCTCCAGTGCCTGAAACTGTCTGGATCGAGGCTATGTTTTTGTTAAGCGTTGAGCTGAGTTCCGTGCCGAAGGTGAGTGACCGAGCCAGGCTAAGGAATGCTGGGGAGCCTGCTATGCCCAGGTATTCGTGGCTCTGGTGGCTTAGACGAGCTTTTGCCTTGAGAAAGGTCAGTTTCGGAATAGGTTGAAGGGTAGATGTCTGTAAACCTCCTGTACACTGGGAAGCACCCAAGGTGATCCGTTTTCGTCACGGTATGCTCCTGCGAGCAGAGAGACTTTGCTTGGGTGTGGATCTGCGTCATAGTCAGCCATTAGACCGAATGCCGTGTCCGCGGGAGCGACGGCCAGGTCCAGATATTGTTTGCACATTTCGACCTTTTTTGCAAGATGGCTCTTGTTACCTTCTAGGAGGTGCAGCTGAGGCGCGATGTGACACATATAATGGAGAACGGTGGGTTTCTTGACTCCCCAGAACTTCGGCAACAAGTGATCTTCCCCGATAATTCGCGTTCGGCAAGTGGCAAGTTACTTCACCCCCGGAAAGCATGATTTGCAACATACGGAGCACACCAACACATTGTAGCGTAAGTCTCATGCTCTGTCTACTCGACCATTCGATACAGGTCCAGGAAGCCGACGCCCGCACGGTATGAAGACGCCGATACCGAAGCGTAAAGGGCGAATCTCCTCCTTCACCGAGGGCAACCGTTGATAAATTGTTCAGCCATCAGCCAGCTGAACTTATGCAAACACGTCTTGCGATTACGATCTTACTTTCTACTCGTTCGCAGGTACTACTCTCTTTGACCGTCTATCGCAATAAGTACACGATGACTGAATCTGGATTTGTGGACCGTCTGTCCGCACTCGATACCAACACAGTGTCTGACGCCCTAGATTTTCTTGGTCTCAAAGGAGCCACATTCGGCTTGCGGCCACTCTGGAATTGCCCGAAGATCGTTGGACGTGCCAACACAGTGAGAGTGGGCCCAAAGACCGATGCTGCTCCCACGACCCATCTACTTACTCCAGTCATTGATGCGGTCACGACAGACGATCGCATCCTCGTCATCGCTGGCGGCACCGACGGGGTTTCATGCTGGGGGGACATCCTCGCCAACGCTTCAGTCAAAAAACACATACGCGGAACCATCATTGATGGAGTGAGTCGCGACATTGACGGCAGCCGTGAAGTCGGTTATCCTGTCTACGGCCGTGGTGTAACTATGATCAGCGCGCGCAATCGAGTGGTGCAGGTCGAGTCTGGCAAGCCATTGCAGATGTGTGGTGTTACAGTGTCACAGGACGACTATGTGATTGCGGACAACTGTGGCACCGTGTTCGTGCCAGCAGCGCGCATCAACGAGGTGCTGGAGTTTGCTGAGCGGATCGAACGTCGTCAGAATTTCATGGTCCAAGCCGTTCGAGCTGGCAAGCCTGTGACCGAGGTCATGCACGACACACAGTTTGAAAATATCCGCAAAGAGATACCGTCACAAACTGCCGAGCCAGCTGCGAAACAGAATTCCGAGCAAGCTAGCTCTGAGGATAAAGAGCTGGTGGCGCTTTTCGCCAATTCAGACACTCCTGGGGTATCTGACGCACTGGATAAGCTCGGCATCCGCGGACAGGCTTTCAATATTATGCCTTTGGCCAACTACAAGAAGGTACACGTTGGGCCGGCTTTCACTGTACGCTACGTACCTGCCAGCGACCCAGCAGGAAGCGTGGGCGATTTCATCGACGACGTTGCTCCAGGCGATTTCGTGGTCATTGACAATGGCGGCCGCACGGATTGTACCGTTTGGGGTGATATCATGACCCAGTATGCTGGCTTACGAGGCATTGCTGGAACTGTCATCGACGGTGTGTGTCGCGATGTGAACCGCGCAATTGCCGATGATTATCCTCTCTTCACGGTTGGGCGTTGGATGCGGACGGGCAAAGACCGCGTTCAAGTCGGAGGCGTCAACGAGTCCGTCGCCCTCGGAAAGGTACGCGTCAACCCTCGTGATATTATTGTGGCAGATGCGAACGGTGTTGTTGTCGTTCCACGAGATCGAGCCCTTGAGGTAGCCGAAGTGGCAAGCAAGATCGAGAAGAGCGAGGAAGCCATCCGAGAGATGATTGCCAACGGAACCACGATTGCTGAGGCGCGGAGACAAGCCGGTTATCACACGTTACAACGTCACGAATAAGGACAAGCAATATACCAGCTAGTAGCATTGTAAGCCTAGGACTACATCACATAAGTGCTCTTTCCAAGGTAGTAGTGGCATAGAGCCTTGCATGTTGTGAGAGGACTTTTGTTATTAGCAGGGAGCGTTAGCAAGTCATACCAAAACAGCATAGCCAAGGAAGGTTGCTATAAACGTCCCGAGGAAAAACTTTTTGATTGTTGAAAAAGTAGGATATTTTGTCTCGGACATTCTTTTAATCGATTCCCTGTCGTTCGTTTACCGTGCTGAATCAGCAAGCGCACGTCCCTACGTAGAGCACAGTTTCGGCCATATATTACACCCACAATTTGATGCTGTAGAGCTATATATAGACGATAAAATCACGAGATTTTTTGGTATTACTCTTAAAGAAGCTCTATAAGGTATATATAGTAGTAATTTATAACTAAAAGCGCCTAGGCAGCTTTATAGCGCGCCTACGCCGAGTTTATACCTAAGATTAATCCCCTACTAATAGTAAATTAGTTTAAGCTAGAATCTCTTACTAAGTAGATAGCGCTTTCTTTAAGGCTCTCCTTAAACCTTTTTTTAAAGCTTATATATTACTTTATAGCTATTTATTAGCCTCTTTAGTAATTTTTTTCTCCTTCTTCTAAGTAGCCTTTTTAAGCTTAGCCTACTCTTAAGCCTTTTTTATAATAGCTTTTATATACTAATATTAATTAAGCTTTAATTACTTCTTAGCCTTTATAGCCTTCTTAAGCTTTAAAGCTTTATTTTTCTAAAGCTATAGAGCTACTTTATTTACTTCCTTTTAAGCTTAATTATTATATACCTACTATACTTTTATAAGAGACTAGAATACTACTCTTTCTATATTTTTATTTAAAGCTTTAAGTAGTAAAGGTTTACTATACTTTCTCTTATTTTACTCTATAAGTATAGTCTCTCTTAGCTACTAATTTTTATACTTATATAATAAGTTCTAGGTAGTTATCTTATATACTATAATTATTAGCTAGTTAATAGCCTTTATAGTCTTTTTAAGCCTCTACTTAACCTACTAAGCCTATAGAGTAATAGCTATATAAATAATCTTTTATATTTTATACTAATCTAATATTAATATATAACTAGAGCTACTAGAAGATAGGTAGGAGTCCCTAAATTAAAAGTAATTAAGAATTATATTTAGATTAAAAGGTAAGAGCCTATAAGCTTTAAAAGCTTTAGTAATTATACTTTACTTTATAGCTTTATTTTAGGTAGTATAAAATAGGTAGTAAAAGTCGCGCTTTATAATAGGAGATAAGCCCTAGCTAGTAGCTATATAATTTACTAGCTAAATAGAATAAGCCTAAGAGAAAGGGCTAAATACGTATATATCTAATAGCTAAAGAGTATAAGTTAAATAAGATAGAAGAATACTAAGTAGAATCTTATACTAGTTATAATACTCTATAAAATCTATAGTAATATAGGACTTATAGCTATCTAGAATTAATAGTTAGTTACTCTATTAGGCCTTATCTTTTATATAAGGCTAAAATATATTTTTAAGCTATACTAGCCTAAGCTTATAATTTGTCTAGCTAGTTAGAGATATACTAAAATATACTTATTAATTAGAAGAGTTAAATTCTTTAAGCTAGATATTTTATATATTACTAGAACTAGCTTAGTAAATTAGTACTAGTAGTAGTACTATACTATTAGTATAAATATAGGCTATTAAGGTGTTACGGGGCCTTGGTACCTTACCAGGTGCCTTAGATAAGTGCGTGTACCGAGGGTGTTGATGTAGCCGTAGGATTATTCAGTGGTCTTGGTGACACCGTAGGTGAACGTTTAAACACGTATAGTTAAATAATAAACAAGTATAATTACTAATCTATAACTACTCCGTTATAATACGAGTATAACCGCGAACAATCTATACTAGGAAATCTATCTACTTATATAGAACGTACTAAGCTATATAGTAGCTCTAAACTTCTACTAGTAGTCCGCTACTATACCTAGTAGCCTACTACTATCTCTTCTTAGTAACTACTATTACTTACTACTCCTTACCCGGGTATCTAAGAGTCTTTACTAGGTTCCTAGCTTTCCTATCTCCTTACCTTAAGTTCTTATAGCTATTTATTTTTTTAGAATATAGACTCTATCTACTATTCCTCTAGCTCTAGGAGTCCTATTAGCCTAAGTATATTATATAATATATTAGCTACTACTACTATTCCTAGGTAGTAGTAATATAGGTCTTCTATTATTATTACCTGTAGTTCTCCCGAATGCCTTCTTATATTAAGGGGGTTATTTATAATACTCGCCCCCTCCTTCTAAGTATTATTATTCTAATAATTATGCTTACCCCCTTAGCTTATATACTTATAGTTATCCTATATTACTTAAGGTAGTTTGTATCTCTATAGAACTAATATTCTAGGGTATAGGTTTATCCGCTCTAGATACTAGCTAATATAAGGCTTAGCTAGCCCTACTTAGTTATTAAGCTTAAGAGCTACCTTTCTTTTCTTATACTATACTAAAGGTATAGAAGGATAATTCTTACTTTATTTATTACTATAATCTTACGAGTTATCTCTTATTCTCTTCTCCTTTAATACTATCGCCTTACTTAAATTATGTCTTGTTGGGCTAGATATATTAAGTAAACCTTTATTTTAGTTTCTACCTTAAATACGAATCTCGTAACTTAAAATATAACCTAGTTATAACTAAGAAGAATTAGGCTCGCCTTAAGGACTAAAAGAAGAAACTTTAGAAAGAGCTAGATAAGGTAGAAGAAGAATAGACTAAAATTAATTCTTAGCGTATAGGTCTCTACGCCTAGCGCGTTCGCCTTTATAAATAGCTTAGTCTCTTATTTTTTTAAGAGAAGAAGATATATAATTATAAGTTAGTAAATATTAAGGAGGTAGAATATTTAAAGGTAGCGCTTAAAGCCTCGTCTACTCCTAATTATTCTATAGAACCTTACTAATCTAGAAAACCCTTATTTAATATAGAGATATTTCTTATAAATTCTTTATTTAAGAATTTCTTACGTAAAAGTTATTTACTATTTATTAGTAATAGATTAGATTCTTAAGAGGTTCCTATATAGATTCTTATAGTAAGTATCCTTTCTACTTAACCTTATATTTCTATTGCTTACTAATCTTACGTAGCGCTATAATTCTTCTAACTTTGTATTCTTTCTCTTTAGGTTCTATTATTATTTCTATAGTATATAGTATACCTTTTAGCGCTTTTTCTAATAATAAGATATAAAATATATTATACCGCTTTATTCTAATAGGTAGCTTTAATTAAAAATTAACTAGGCTTGTCTATTCTAAGACTTTAAAGAATCCTTATTTAATATAATTAAGTTTTTTACTAGGCCTCTTAGTCTTAATATTTTTTACGTTAATAAAGACTATATCCCCCCTTCTAAGAATTAGTTCTCTAATCCTTTTCTTATTAGTATATTTTATTATTTTCTTATTATTTTTTTATATTTCTAAGATTATTTTTTAGTATATCTTTCTTATTTTCTTAGCTATTATTCTTACCCTTAGTAATTCTTATCTTAGTAGTTACTTTAACCTTATATTCTAGGTATTTAGGTACCTTCTCTAATTCGCGTAGAATAGTATTTACCTAGTTAATTCTAATTAACTATTATTATATATAAATTCTACTATTAGTAGAAGTCTCGCCTAATTATTCTACGTCTTATTAATATATACTCTTAGATATATTTCTAGACTTTAGTTAATTCTTTCTATTTATCTATCTATTTAGAAGTAGAAGCTAGTTAATATTTTTTCTTTTATTCTCTACTAACTTAGAATTATCTTCTAGAATCTTAACCTAAAGAGCTTATTTCTATTACTAATAATTTCTTTTAGTATTCCTTACTTACTAATAAGATATTTTATTACTAAGTATACGAGTTCCTCTATATTAATCTCTTCTATTATAGGTACAAATATTACTTACTTTATTAACCTATATACTATATTAAGTATAGTATTATATACTAGTTCTTTAGTAGTTTTTTTTAATTTTAGGAGCTTTATAATAAAATCTATTATTACTAAGCTCTATAGTTCCTCTAGCGGGTTTAAAGGTTAAATTACTCTATAAGGCTTATATTAGTTGTACTTATTTAGTCTATACTATAGATATCTCTTAAGATAGCCTTCTATCTACCTTCTTATTTATAGGAACTAGTAATTTCTCTAGATTACTTCTAGTATTTTTTTAATTCTTAGGTATCTAAAGGCTAGTCCTTTATAATAGTCTTTAATAAGCTTATAGCGTAGAGCTTTAGGTACTTATATAAATTTGTCTTTTATAGCTAACCCTATTACTTTATTATACGTATAGTAGTATAGGATTAACTATAGTTTATATATTATAGTTCTTAGTTTCTTTTCCTACTTATTATTTATTATTACTAATACTACTAACTTTAGGTAATTATACTATAGGTTACCTTCTTAGTCCCTTCTAAATATAGCCTTAAATTCCTTATTTTCTTTTACTATATAATCTAGTCTTTAACTTAACGTATCCGCTACTATATTATTAATTCCTTAGTAGTATATAATTCTAAAGTCCTACGTAGCTAACTCTTCTACCTATCTAACTTACTATCTATTAAGTACCTTCGTTATTATAAACGCTACTAGGTTCTTATAGTCTAAATATATTATAGTTATATATACTACTCTCTTAAGCTATAGTCTCTAATATTTATAGCTTTTTACAATAGCTAAAAGTTTCTTATTATATATATTATAATTTTGTTCTACTCTATTAAGTATTCTTAATATATATACTATAATATATTTTATTCGTTATTTACTTTTCTTAGGTTTCTCTAGTTAGTATAAGTATTTACTAATAGCCTTATTTAATACGTCTATTTCTACCTCTATTAGTAAGTCTAGGTTAAATATCCTTTATATAGCTATATTCGCGATATTTTTCTTAAGCTATTAAAAAGCTTCTTCTTATTTCCTTTTTTAATTAAACTCTATATCTTTTTTAGTAAGTTTTATAAGTAGAATAGCTTTTTCTAAGTATTTTTTAACTACTAACCTAACGTAGTTAGCTAGTCCTAGAAATTCCTAAACCTCTTTTAGGTTTTTAGATATAGGCTAGTCTCTTACTACTTATACCTTCTATAGATTAATCTTTATTCCTTTTATAAAAATAATAAATCCTAAGAATTCTACTTTCTTTTTATAGAATTCGCTCTTTTCTAGATAGATATATAGTACGTATTCCTTAAGTACCTATATTACTAATTATACTTTCTATTTATAATCTACTAATAATTCCTTTATAGCTATTATTATATTATCTATATATACCTATACAAATATCTCTAGATATTATTTTAACGCGTTATTAATAACTACTTAAAAGGTTACTAGTATATTTATAAGTCTAAAGGGTATAACCTAATACTTAAATAGTCTAAATTCTATCTTAAAGGCTATTTTCTATTCTTTTTCTTCCTTAATTTAAATTTAATAGTATTTTTTATAGATATTAAATTTCGTAAACTATTAGACCTCTTCTAGGCTATATATAATCTCTATAATTAGTAGTAATAGGTAGTAGTTTTTAATAGTATCTATATTAAGGTTCTAATAGTCTATATATATCCTCTATTTCTTATTTTTCTTAGGTATAAAGAGGATAGAATTAGCGATTAAACTTATACTTTCTTTAATATATTTTTTTTATAGGTTCGCGACTAGTTACTTGCGTAACTTATTCTACTACTCGCGATTTATTAGGTATATCTTCCTATATCTTAATTTCGCGTCTTTCTTAAGCGAAATCTTATAATCCTATAATTTATATTTTAGTAGTAGGTTATCTTTTTCTTTAAAGATATTAATTAGATTAGGAAAATCCTTATATACCTTCTTTAGTATAATTTTTTTAGATTTATTCTTACTATTCTTTAGCTAGGTTTTAGTTACTAACTCTTTCTAAGTTACTATCTATTTAACTTAGATTATAAGTTATAGTTTAGGCTCTTTTCTAAGCCTTATAGTTTAAGTAGGAAGTATTATTATACTCTTCTAATCTATTCTTAGATTAGCTAATTAAAGCTAGTCTAACTCTAAGATAAGCTCCTCGCTTCTTAAGTCTATAATATTAATAGTTATTTACTAACGTATTTCGGCGTAATCTAGCTACGCAGGTACTTCTATATTAATTACTCTCTTACCGTACGCTAGGCTCTTATTATTTACTAATATAACTCTAGCTAGAGTCTTCTTAATTCTATATTTTATATCCTACTATTATACTATTTATAGCGATATAACTATATACGTATAGCTACTATCTAGTAGTACGCTATAGGGATATCTATTAATCCTTTCCTATATATAGAAAGAACTACTATTCTAAGTCTTATAGGCCTTAATCTTGCTTTAACTCCTAAGTAAGGACCTATCTAGTTTTTTATCTAAGTTTCTTTAAACTATTTATTATTAAATTCTTACCTCTTTTTATACTTAAGTTAGTATCTAAGAATTCGCTCCTATTCTCTATAATTATAGTACTCTAGGTTTTTATATTCTTCTAGGGTATAGGTCTTATAGTAGGCTATTTTTATAGTAATATAGTAGTAATATTAGTATACTTTATACTATTAGTATAGTATATTACTATAATCTAGATTCTTACTCTATTTCTTAGCTACCTACTATAGCTCTTTATAGTATATATAGTATTTCCTTATATAATCTAACTAATATTTATTTACGTATACTATATCCTCGTATTAATATCTATAATTTTTAGGTTCTTAATAGGGTCTTTTATTAAATATTCTATCTCTAAGTAAATATTTCTCTATCTTATATTTTATCTTTTTATAGCTAGAATAATTATATTAGTAGTATTAGTACTACTTAATATTCCTATTATATCCTTACTATATTAAAGGGTTATAGACTAGGTATAAGTAGAGTTTATAGTCTTAATAATTAATAAGACTATACGCCTTATCTCTAGGTAACTATTCTATAATCCTTCTCTTATAATTATATAATATATATCCCTTCTATAGGTATTCGTACTATAGGATATTATTATATCCTAGCTTTTCTCTATAGCTAGTAAATCTTTATATATAAGGTCCCTATTCTCTAGCTATAAAACTTATAACTATTACTACGTCTAGGCCGTAAATATTTATCTAGTAACTTAGCTATAAGTATTCGTCTATATTATAGGTTTCTTTTCTATATAACTAGTATTACTCTAGTTATAGCCGCTACTAAACTAGATCTAATGTTATTATATTTCTATTATTAATCGTTCCTTAGAGTTATACCCTAGTAGTAACTATTTATAATAGCTAGTTATTGTATTTTCTATAGTATAGTCTACTATATATAATTCCTCCCTATTTTACTAGAGAATTATTTTTCGTTATCTACTAAGAAATATATCCTTAGGCTTCTTTCCTTTTACTTAGCCCTTATTTCTTAGTTTTACTTTCTATTTTTTAAATATATTCTTTAGAGTCTTCTTTTATACCCTCTATATTTTCTAGTACTAGGTCTAGAATATCCTTATACTTAACTACTAGAACTATTTATAGTATTTTAACTTATACTTCTTTTTCTTTATATTTCTTAGTAAAGTATCCTATTTCTCTGTATTTTAGGTATACTTTAGCCTTATACCTCTCCTCCTTAACCTTATCCTATTTCTTATTTTTAAACTTTTTTACTAGTTTTTCCTTTTTAGCTTCTAGCTTATTAATTTCTATAGAATTCTAGTATTACTATTAAGATAGTTAAGCCTTTAAGGTATTTATAGAGTAGCTCTTATACTCTTTCTTTTCTTCTTTTCTTTCTTAGATTTAGTTATTTATTTTAACTACTAGAGTTACTATCTCTAATAGTTTTCTAGGTCTCTTATAATAAACTAACTCGTTCTTAATACTTTCTTTTAACCTATTATAGAACGCCTCTATAAGGGGCGCTTTATCCTAGTTAAGCTTATTAGTAATCTACCTAAATTTACTAATATATTTTATAGCTAATTATTCTTAATAAAGCTTTCTAAGAGCTCTTTCTATAGTTTACTCCTTATTAATATCTCTATAGACTTCTCTAAGAGCCTTTATAAATAAAGAAAAGTCCTTAAAGATTCTCCGCGTATTATTTAATAGTTTGCTAATCTTCTTGTCTAGCTCTCTATTTAGCTACTTATCTAGAGTAGGCTAGAGCTAGGCTAGGGTATCCCCTTCTATATAGGTTAATATAGTAATTATTTTATCTTATAGTTTAGAGAACCCGTTCTTATTAAATTAAAACTATACCTTAAATATTATAAGCTATCTCTATAGCTTAGATCTCTCTTCTAAAAACTTTATAGGTACTAGAATCGTAACTCTTTTCTAGACTATAGATAGACTAGTAGTTATCTATAAAAGCTAGGTAATCTAAGCCTCTAATTACTAGATCTAATTCGCCTAGGTAGCTAAGACTAACGCTAGGTTAGTAGATACTCTAGATACTATTAAACCTTATTATAGTTAAACTATATTTTTATCTAAGAAAACCTATAGGTAGTTATAATATTACGGGGCCTTAGTACCTTACTAGGTGCCTTAAATAAGTGCGTATACTAAGGGTATTAATATAGCTATAGGATTATTTAGTAGTCTTAGTAATACTATAGATAAACGTTTAAATACGTATAGTTAAATAATAAACAAGTATAATTACTAATCTATAACTACTCCGTTATAATATGAGTATAACCGCGAATAATCTATACTAGGAAATCTATCTGCTTATATAGAATGTACCAAGCTATATAGTAGCTCTAAACTTCTACTAGTAGTCCGCTACTATACCTAGCAGCCTACTACTATCTCTTCTTAGTAACTACTATTACTTACTACTTCTTATCTAGGTATCCGAGAGTCTTTACTAGGTTCCTAGCTTCCCTATCTCCTTGCCTTAGGTTCTTATAGCTATTCGTTCTTCTAGAATATAGACTCTATCTACTATTCCTCTAGCCCTAGGAGTCCTATTAGCCTAAGCATATTACGTAACATATTAGCTACCGCTACTATTCCTGGGTAGTAGTAACATAGGTCTCCCATTGTTATTGCCCGTAGTTCTCCCGAATGCCTCCTTACATCAAGGGGGTCATTCATAACATAAGGTAACCTACTCTTAATTACTATTCTAAATAGCTTACCTAAGCTACTCTTACTCGTATAGCTCTCTTAAGAAGACCCTCTTTTATTTTAATAGGATTCTAATAAGAAAGCCTTTTTTATCTATATTATATATTTATTATAGCTCTATATTATACTACTCTATTTTCTCCTTTAAAAGCTTAAAATATAGTAAGTATTTATAGGAGCTATTAGCTCTCTTTTAGTTAATATTAATAGATATAGTCTATCTTAATAGAAGATTAATCTCGTATTAGTTAATAAAATAGTTAACCTAATTCTTACTAATATACTAATAGGTAATTTCTAACGTAAAATTTTATATTATTTACCTTATAGGAGGTATTCCTCTTAAATAGAGCTTCTCTATATATTTAATAAGCTCTCTTTCTTGCGTAGGGCTTAGGCTGGTAAATGGGTAGTGAGCGGGTTTCGCCAAATTTTGCGCCTTTTTTAATTTTAGCTCTACCAATATTCGTCTAATTAAAAATCTAAAAATAGCTTTCCGCTAGCCCTAATTAAGCTCTATAATCCTATCTTTTTAGATTTTAAATAACCCTAGTAATAAAAAAGTTATTTAGCTACCCAACTTTACTACCCCTACTACGGGTAGTAAAGTTGGGTACTTTAAATTACTCTTTAATTACTAGAGTTATAAAAAAAGTAAAATTATAAAGTTATAGATTATATAACAACCCCCCAGAAATCTTTTATTAGTTCTTAAATAGCTCTAAAATTGACTAAGATATAGCTAAAATAAAATTTCTTGTGTGACACCCATTTACCACGCTAGTAGGGCTTAGGAGCCTCTAAGATTCGCATTTCTTAACTATTATACCCTATTTCTTCTAGTATTGTCTCGATAGCGCAGATCGGTTATAATTAAACTTATCTATAATTTAAGAGTAATTGGGCTTTTCTCTAGATAGCCTGGATCGTAAAAAATTTAGCGCGTCATCAATTAGGTCTATATTAGCCGAAATATTTAATTTTGAACTTGTATGTGGGTACAGGATTTAGTGTGCGCTACGCAGGGACGTGCGCTTGCTGATTCAGCACGGTAACTAGGGGCCCACGTCTCGGACCAGCCGCTCGACCGCCGAGCCTGGGTCGTACGGAGCGCTTCCTCGCCCGCCGAGTACCCGTTCAACATGCCTCCCAAGCTCAGAGGTCACTTCAAGAAGATACATTTCTGCTAACATAGTCTGCCTTCCCGAAAATCGGGCTTGAGTGAAATATATTGTAGTATCTAACGAATCATAACGCGACTGGAGTCGAACCCCCACCCCCAGAGTTCTACCGTAGAGTGATTCGTTAACTAATAATAGAAATTTTGGCCCAACAACGGGCACGGGCACTTAGGGACAGGTTACAGTAGCTTAGTAGGGTCTTCTATAATTCTAAGAATTATAATCTAGATATATAAGTAAGGTTATATAAATAATTTATAGATTTATAAATTGTGACACCTATTACAGTCCGGGACCCCTACGGGAAGTGCTCGGCCCCTAACGGGGACTAGTCAGGTCCCGTAACCCACGGATATACTCCGAACCCCAAACCCTTGAGCTTCCCTCAAGGATTTGTCTCTCTTTACATATATTAATACAAGCCCATTACATCTCACGTGCCTTACCTGCCTACTAGTTATCCCTTATAATTCAAATCCTTTATACTCCTTTTAGGATAGTAGTCGGGAAAAGACACCTGCGATGCGAAAGACCTATCCTCCCGAACGAGTTCCGGACGATACCCAGACCCATCCCGAAGATAGGTATGATAAACCGTACTAGGAGAGGAAAAGTAATAAACTCCTCTCTAGATAGACTATACGCCTCTAATAGAGTAATAGAGAAACTACGTCGAGATAGCACCTCGTAGACAATTAGCGTTAAGGCGAGTAATGATAGCGACGTAGAAGAAATCCTACGTCGGACTAGGGATAGAACAAATCCCTATAGTAGCCTATTAACTACCGCTATTCCTAGTACTCCTACGGGAACTACTAGGCAACTCTAGGGCGAGGAGCCGGATATTAAAGAGGCTAAGGATAACGAAAATAACGACGACTTAGCCTATCTAAGCAATCGACTACACGATCTACTAAGTTGCTAAGAGTCGCCTTGGACGACGCGACTAACGCGACCCGCGCATATACCCGAAGAAAGTGCCTAAAATAGAGGTATATACGCTAATATTATACTAATTAGACGCGATATAGTACCGGATACTTTCCGGACAGGTTACGAGATAGACCTGAATTAGCTATACCTAGTTAAGCTATATAAAGAACTACGGGAACTTAGACGTAGTAAAGCACCTAGTAAAGAGATTAACGATCTTAAGAAACATATTACACTTATCCGCGAAGACCTCGGGATTACCCCGGTACCTATTAGGACCGTACACGTTACTACGGATAATAGTAACGATAGACAAGGAATCGCTACGCTAATAAAATTAAAAGACGTTCCGATACTAGAATTAAAGATATTAGTACTATTAACCTTATATCTTAACTAATAGATTTAGGAGATAAATAACTAGTTCCGCCTTTACTAGGTAGAGGAGGATACTATCTAACGCTTAATATTTACGGTTATATAAATAAAGTACGAGCTGTATTACAATATTCTTAACCGAGCGGTTAATAATAATTAGACTATTATAATATAGTTTAGACTAATCTAGAGACTCTAAGAGCTCGTAGAGGACCTAGTACTTACCTAGTACTAGAACTACTAGAAGCTCTAGAATATATTCTAGAGACCTAAATATTCCTTTACAGAATTCTTTAACTACCTTACTAACCTTAAAGCAAAACTTAAGGCTTAATTATTTAAAGGCAAGATAGTAGGCGATTGGATTAAGATATTCCTTATCTAGAGTAAGACGCTAGAGGTAATTAGAATTAAAATGCGGCGTAGCGGATAGCTTAAAAACATTACTAACTAGCAATCCTTTAAGAGAGCTATACGGGACGTAGAGACTGCTACAAATACTACTATATAACTAAGTAATACCTAGATAGGCGCCTAGTATACCTCGGTTCCCTCTTCCGTAAAAGGGTATTAGGAGAAGCGGAAAGCTTCCCTCTTAGCTTAAAACTAGGGGTTAGGAAACTACTAAGAAAAGAAGCAAGACCACAAGTAGTTAGGTAACTAGTAACGCTCTAACTCCCTTAACTAGGTAGCGCTATCCCCTACTACTTTATCGTCTACTAGTTCTATACCTTACCCGTAGAGATAGCAGAGCTCTAACAGTAATAGAAGAGAATACTAGAAGAACCGCTAGCGGCTGACTTAAAAGAAAGACTAGGGAAACGGGAAGCTCTTATAGCCTACCTAGGCGGACTACCTCTAGGGCTAGAGATAAGTAGAAGAATACGTTAAATTATACTTAACGTAGTTATCTTACGTCCTAGGAAAACCCCCGTTACTCTCTAGGCGCTTTACAACTCCAGGTTAAACCTTAATATTATACGGGAAGACGTAGTATAGTAGCTTAACCTCCCGAAGGCGGACGTCGTGTATAAGCCTAACGCGTACTAGATATTAGGAATACCTCTAAAACTAGAAGATCCCTTCTAAATTACAATAGATATCGCTAATTAAGAAGGCGTCTTAAAAATAATTACTAATTAAACGTTCTAGGCTACGCTAATAGAAGGCTATAACGTAATTTTAGGATTGCTATAGTAATACTAAGCGGATACCGCGATAGATCCTATTAAAGGTAACTTCGTATAGTAGAAGCGTAAAGTATTAATTAAGGAACGTCTAACTATAAAAACGCACGCCGAATTACTACTAAACAATCTTAGAGAAGGTAAAAAGATATACGTACTCTATCCTAGTACGTTTTACGCTAGATCCTTAATACTTAAGGAATAGCGGGCTATCCTTCGGGACTTCTCTAGAAACTCCTCAGAACTAATAGAGTACCTAACTCTAGATAGAGACTAGTCTCCTAAAAATAAGACTAAACCTATAGGAGGGAATATTAAAGATAAGGAGTTATAGTACTAACGATAAGGGCTCTTATAGCTCAGGCAAGCGTACAATAGAGTCGCGGCGAGATTAGAGAAATGCGTAGAGAACTACCTAGAGCTAGAGTAGCTGCCGTAGGCAATAGTTAACCGTCTTAGATCTACGGATTAGTACGGCCCTCCCTAACAAGCCACCTTACTAAAGGGAAGGAATACTAGAAAAAGGCAGTCTCTAGGTAACACCCGGGTACTCTCTAAAGAATGCGAAGTCTGCGGAATAGACCTAGAAGACCTTAAATTTATCTCTAAATACCTCTACAACTAACTCTATATCTTTAACGCAGCTAACGCTTAAAAGATACCCTAGAACTCGGAGTATAATTATACTATTAACCTAATCAACAGTAAAACTCTACTAAACTAACCTATCTATAATCTATCCGCTAGAGAGCTAGAGATCCTATAAGAATACCTTAATAATACTCTAGAAAGAGGATAGATTAGACCTAGTAAATCGCTAGTTAGTGCGCTAATCCTCTTTATACTAAAGTAGGATAAGACGCTCCATCTTTACGTAGACTATAGAGGGCTGAATAATATAACAATTAAGAACTATTACCTAATCCCGCTTACGAGCAAGATAATAGACCGGCTATTAAAGGCGAAAGTATTTACGAAACTCGACCTCTACGACGCGTACTATAGGCTACGTATTAAGGAAGGAGACGAGTAGAAAACCGCGTTTAAGACTTAGTATAGGTACTTTAAGTACCTAGTACTACCCTTTAGTTTATCTAACGCTCCTACGTTATTCTAATTATATATTTATAAATGTCTTAGTAGACTCCTAGATATTACTTATATTATATACTTAGACAATATCCTTATCTACTTAGAGAATAAGGAGGATTATAAATAATACGTTTATAAGGTCCTTAAGTAATTATACGAATAGAAGCTATATACTAAAGCCTTAAAGTATTTCTTCTTTACAAAGTCTATTAAATTCTTAGGCTTTATTATAATACCCTAGGGCGTCGTAATAAACCCCGTACGGGTACAAACTATTAAGGAATAGCTAGAGCCTAAGAACTATTAAGATCTCTAAGTATTCTTAGGATTTGTAAACTTCTATTAAAGATTTATCTTTAATTACTCTAATATTATTAGACCCTTAGTTAACTATCTTACTACCGCCTTATTAGCGCTAGAAGAGGTTAAACTAACTTAAAAGAATAGGAAAGAACTAATAAGATAGTACCTTTCCTAGGTATACCTAGATAGTATCTAGATAGCTTTTAAGAAACTAAAAGACCGCTTTATAAAAGCCCTAGTACTATAGTACTTCGACTTGTATAAGCTAGTTATATTACTTACGGACGCCTTAGAATTCGTAATAGCTAGTATTATTCTATAACCTTAATTAATAGATATAAGCTCTAAGAAATACTAAAAACTAGTAGCCTTCTATAGCAAGAAATTCGTAGGTCTATAAGTCTAATAGGATACCTATAATAAAGAGCTCTAGGCTATTATAGATTATTTTAAAATATAGAAATGTTACTTTAAGTACTCTTTAGATATAATTTAGGTACTTACTAACTATAATAATCTTAAGTACTTTATAAGTATAAAGACCTTAATCCTAAAGTAGGTAAGGTAGGCTAAAGAACTCGCCCGTTTTAACTTCTAGATTAAATACTACTCTAGTAGTAAAAACCCTATAAATACGCTATTTTAATACTCTAATTATACTAATAGATTTTAGCTAGGCAAAGGAAAAATATTACGCGATATAATATTACTAACGTTATAAAATAAACTTTAAGTATAGGCTCTCTAGACGCCTAAGGTAAGCTACGCTAGTCGATAGCTAGCGTATAATAATAGTACTAAGAACTTACTATAGGAGAGTAGTCTACTTCCTAGCCGCTTTGCGAATAATCTTATTATAGAATTCTCTAGTATAGCGCTAGCTATAGATAATATATTATTAGTTCTCTCTAGCCCTACTACTTAGGGGAAGAACCTACTTAAAGCGTAAGAATAGGACTACCTATAGTAAACCTAATTCTTATATACCCTTATATTAGCTACTATATAAAAGGATACGCTAGCTATTTAAGAAATACCCGCGACCCTCTCGTAATATATCTAAGATATATAAGAACGTAATATAGCCTATTATAAGAAAGTACTACTTATATAAAAATATAAAAGAGGGGAAGTATATAAAGGCTTACTACGCTAGTTAATTAACCTAGAGGGAGTCTTATAGAGGTCTAAGAAAGTATAAATTTCTAAAAATAAGGCTCTCTATATAGTAATCCTTATAAGGAACTATAATAACCTATTAGGTAGATACTATAGCGAAGATAAAACTACTAAGGTACTTTAATATAAGTACTACTAGCTAAAGCTTTAAGCTAACGTCTATTATTATATTAAAGGATATATAAATTACTAATTAAATAAAGTTAGAAGGTATAAACTATAGGGTTTACTTAAATTAATACCTCTAGTATTAGAGCTATAGAGATACTACTTTTTAGACTTTATTACTAACCTACCTCTATCTAAAGATAAAAGAGGGGAAGTAGCTAATATAATTCTTATACTTATAAATTACTTTATAAAGTATACCTAGTATATTTTTATAGAGAAAACTACTATAGCCTAAGCGCTAGTAAAGCTACTATTTAGAGAGGTATTTTCTAAATATAGTCCGCTAGACTTAATAATTTTAGATAGAGGCTTAGTTTTTATAAGTAAGTTTTAGATAGATATCTACTTCTATATAAATATAATACTATATATAAGTATAGCATTCTATCCTTAAACTAATAGGTAAACTAAACGTATAAATTAAGAACTTAAAGCCTTTCTATAAATATACGTTTACTACTAATAAAATAATTAGGTAAGTTTATTAAGTATAGTAGAGTACGCCTATAACTTAAAGGTTTATATAAGCTACAGCCGCTATTTAATTAAAGTAGCCTTTAGTATTAAATATAAGGAATTTAATAGAATTATAGACGACTACTAGCTTTAGCTACTACTATTAGACTAGAATATAAATAAAAAAACCCTATAAATCTATTAGTAAGTAGAAGGATTTCTATATAACTAGGCTAACTAATAGTAATAAGTTATAGACTCTTTAAAATAAGTATAAGAGAACTAGTAATACTAGTATAACTTAAAGAGAATAGAAAAATACTTTTAAGAGGGCGAACTAGTCCTCCTTAAGTTTATAAACTTAAGAATAAGACGCCTATATAAGAAGCTTAATACTTAATACTTAGAGCCTTTTTATATCCTAAAATAATAAGGTAAGCTTACCTATATTCTTAAGCTAGTACTAGGTATAGGCTAGATATATCCTATATTCTATATATTATTACTAGAAAAGTTTAACTCCCTAAAAGATAGATTATTATTCTAACTAGGACTAGTTAAACTTAAGGACCTATAACGCTTTAAAATTAAAACTATACTAGCCTATAAAACTATAATATAAGATTAGAGCTTTCTTATTAAGTAGCTAGGCTAGAGTAATAATTAGAATACCTAGAAACTAGAAACTTACCTTAATAACTATAACGAGCTACTAAAAGAATACTAGTTAAGTCTAAGTAATTAATTACGTAACCTTAAATAGAACCTACTAAGTAAGGCTATAGAAAAAGGCTAAATAGAGAACGTTATAAGTAAAAAACGTAGAGGTAGACTCTAAAAGAACTTTTAATTTAATTATATATAAAACTAAATTTTTTTAAGTACCTAAAGACTAATTAGAAATACTTTAAGATAGCGCCTTTTTAGACTTAACTAAAGAAATCTTAGGGCTAAAGTAGTAGAACTACTACTTATAGTTTATAGCTCCTTTAGGCTTACTCTAGGTATTAATCTTAGTAAAGTACTACTCTTAATACTTTAGAAAAGTAAAGTTAGTTAGTATATACTTTTCTACGCTTTTAAGTCCTTTCTATATAAGTATTAGCTAGGTAACTTCTAGAGAGTTTCTAAGTATATACCTTATAGCGCTTAAAATTACGTTTATAAGAGGTAGACTACCTCTAATACTACTTAGCCTCGCAAGTAGTATTATTACTAGTCTCTCTCTTTATATAGGCCTAGTAGTTAATTAGGCCTTAATTAAGCTCTATAGTAAGGTTCTAAACCTTCTTTAAGAAGCTAGCCTTCTTCTCTTTAAGGGCCTTATTATTAGGCTAAAGGCGGCTAATACGGCGCTAGTTAAGATAGATTATATATTTAAGAATATTAAATACTCTATAAAAATAAGGCCTAATCTATAATAGTTAGCTATAATACTAAAGTAAAAATAAAAGAACTTATAAAGAAGTAAGTCCTCTTCTTTTTAGTATAGGTCTTATAATTAGAGTACGTATTATAATAACTATAATTTCGCTTACTTAAGGCCTTCTCTATAGAGCTAGTAGAGAAGTAGTAAGACGCGAGAGTAGGTAGGTAACTCTTATACTAAAGAGCTACTAAGGGCGGCTAAGGCTAGAAATACTTAGAGAGTATAAGAAGAGCTTAGGAGAGGTTATTGTTGTTAATAATAGAGATATTAATAACTATAGTAGAGATATAGAATAAGGTATAAGAATAAAGACTTTTAGTAGTAGCGAGATAACCTTTATACTTACCTCCTAACCTATCTACGTACTCTTACTACTTACTCTCTAAGATCGCGAAGCTAAAAAGCGGTATTAAGAACCTCCCTAACTTTATATATTAAACGCGAACTTTACTTATAACTACTATTTATAAACGCGGCTAGGAACCCCTCTAGAATCTTACTAGAAATAGACCCTACTAAATAAACTAAATATAGACTTAGTATCTATAAAAACTAAACTACGCTAAACTTTACTAAACTTTACTAAAATTTTACCTATAAGTACTACTTATAGGCTATAAAAGGAACCCCCTTAGGATATTCCTAGAAATAGCCCTTTATAAATAAGCTATATATAAAGCTAGTAAACGCAGATATTAAACGTCTTAAAAACCTACTAAATAAACGCGGTAGAATAGCCTAAGAAGTACTCTTATCCTATAGTTTAATTAGTAGTTTAAAAGAAGTACTAATAAAGGATTAATAGGTTATAAAAGAAGTATATAGTATAGATCTATTAGGTTATAGTAATTTACTATTAATAAATACTTCTAAGTAATATACTACCTTCGCAAACGCGGAAACTACCTAGTACCCTAGCGCGACGCGCACGGAACTAGTACAAGTTATATAGTACTAGAGGTTTTAATTCTATAATAGGTTTTTCCTCTTTAGGTACGTAGAATCCGTAGGAATCCCGGCAAGAGAACGAGATAGTTATCTTAGAGGCTCGGGACGACCCTCTTAAAAGGGGGGGGCTATTATAATACCTATTACAGTCTGGGACCCCTACGGGAAGTGCTCGGCCCCTAACGGGGACTAGTCAGGTCCCGTAACCCACGGATATACTCCGAACCCCAAACCCTTGAGCTTCCCTCAAGGATTTGTCTCTCTTTACATATATTAATACAAGCCCATTACATCTCACGTGCCTTACCTGCCTGCTAGTTATCCCTCACACAGGGCCTAATTATTAACGATAATCTAGTCCTTAACCGCGTTAAAAAACCGCTTTTATAAGAAGCTCGAGGCAATCTCGTTAGCCACCTACTATAGAATATCTACTCTACGATACTATATACTTACTAATATAGACGCCTAGCCCTAGGGTAGACTAAAGTTTATTTTTCTATTCTAATTAACGCTATAGCCTTTCGTATTCGCTTTAAGGTACGCAGCTACAGACGTTATAGATTAGTAAACGCAGTATTCTCCTACTTATATCTTATATTAATAATAGTACCTATATAGCTAGTAGTTCTAACGCTTCTTCTAGTAGAAAACAGGCCACCCATAGGCATAAATCTAGCTCGGAGTACCTCTTATATATCCTCTTACGCGCTTCTATAAGTATAGTACGCGCCCCCAGTTAAGGCCCTTAAAAGCCTTCTCGTCGTTATCTAAAAAGTATACTACCTACATATCTTTATTCTCAGGGTTATCCGGTTCGGGCGCGACAGAGAGCGACTTCAGAGGCGGGTTTTTACAGTTTACAAGCGCGGTAGTCTTCTTTACAACCTTTTTAAGATTTCGGTTTATTCTATAGCAAAGAGTAGGTAGGTATAGGGCGTTATAGTATTAATAGATATATGTATTAATTAACGCGTCAATAGCCTTCGCGATGTTTGACGCGTGCTAAAGTTCCCAGAGGTGCCAGCCAATCATGTTTAAGATTGCTAGCGGAGCTTGAGAATAGTAAAGCTGATTAGTCAATGGCCGAGCTTAAGCCTAGAGAACCTTTTCATGAAGCTCTACATGCCGCATTGCGGACACGGTATTTTTAGTACTAAAAAATTTCTAGAATATGCGGGATATCAACTTCATCAATCAACTCAATCAACTCAGCGTCTTCAAGTTGACTTAATTGATAAAATTCGCATCGTCAAGTTGATTGAGTTGATTGATATATATCAATCAATCAATCAACCAACTTCGGTTGATGAAGTTGATTGTTGACAGGTCTGCGCCTATCTTTATAGAAAATGAACGCATTAAAGGGCCTTGTAACCACACGTTATCCTTGAACCATGCGATGTTAAAATATTCACTGCCTACTGTGTGCTCCACTACAGCAGCAACCTGAGAATCTGATATACCAAGCTTTCTCACGAACGATTGGGGAACTACTCTACTAACTGCTTCAGATTAGCGCTCAGCTCCGTGTGGATTCATGGAGCTACGTAGCTCATGGAGTTGCCTAATTGGGAGGGAGCTCCATGGATCCGGATCTGAGATCCGTCCGTTACGAGCGCTGCCACACTCTGCCCAAGTCCAGCCTATTGTGGAAGCCGTTGAAGCGGGCGATCCGAGCCGGACATAAGACCCAGTACAAGTCTCCGACCATGTACATGGCAATGTCCTTCAGACACTCCCTCACACACATGGAAACGATTAACGGATTCGCTATACCACCATGGGGAAGACCAAACAGGCAGAGGATAGGTACCCACACAGATAGAGAAGAGGCGAAAAGCAGTTGTGTCAATATGCAGGGTCGGGAAGTACAGCTGTTCACAGACGCCCCTAGTAGAAACAACAAGGTGGGATACAGCGTAGTAACCTGGGAGGACGGTAGAGTGGCTGCCCAAGAAAGACGCACAATAGGGACCACTGCCATGATGAACGTCTACATTGCAGAATTGGCCGCCATCAAGGAAGCTGTTGATTGGGCAAGAGCCATACTGACGACCATTCCAACGCTCTCCGGAGCAACAGTATATTCGGACTCCATGTCTGCGCTTCAGGCAATCGCGAAGCTAGCTCGCCAGAGTGGGCAGTCAATAACGCACACCTCCATGAGGATATGATCAGAGAAGCAGGGGACAGATATGGCGACTTATCGTACATGCTCGGTGGAAGATCATCATACACGAATCCGGACGGCTCCAGCCCAGACGGTCCCATTAATACAGGTAGTGACTGAATAAATACTAGCGACATTTTATACAAAATAGGCCGTTTTCTCACTGGTGAGATTCTGCGGGTCGAGGCTAAAATGAGGGGTGGATTGACCGGAAGTGTTATTAGTAACTTGCCTCAACGAATGGGAAAAGAGCACTGTATCCCACCATACCATCTGCTCCACGCAACAAGGTGTCGCCTTGGCCCTCTCTCGACACGCGCAAATCTATGCGTGGGGTGGGTAAATTAAGCCCGGGAACATTGCCAAGGTTTTGCATTTCCGTGTCCATGCAAACCAACCACGCTCCCAACTAGTCTTCAGGCCTGTATTGCGGTACTGCTAAGGCTTCTGCTGTAAAATATGGATGCTGCTGCGGAGCCGCGATGGGGGCATTAGTCCTATCCCGAGCACGAGACATGACTTGCATTTGGAGAAAAAGCAACCACGGGATTTTTAACTTTTGCAGCGGTACCCCAGAAACTCAGGAATATGTGCTGCATATGCGTTGCGGCGGTGCTTTGATAGGGCAGTCCTGCAGCCTCTGGTGCGGCTGAACCGAAGTGGCTTTTTCCCAAGGGGACAACCGCTCATCCGCGGTACATCGCAGGCTGCAATCTCCTTCAACACTGTAGGAAAATGGGCGTTGCACTCTCTGATGGTTCGCCGGTCTCATGGCAAAGCGCATTCTGGGTGTTGGTACCTTGTGCCCTCAGCACCATGACACAGCCGTCCGGACGAACGTGTGGGCTCCCCGAACAATACCGCACCTACTTGCGCTCATCACCAATCTTTTGCACCCTCGACGTGCTTACACTCACTATTCGTTTGTTGGTAGACTTGGTACGCGGTCAACCTCTTCACGAGGCGCTTCTCTCCGTGCGGAGAGTCAGGTTCGGAGGTGACCAGATTACGTACCTACACGGCGGATTTCAGGCCTTAGAAAAGCTCACCTGGATCAGGTGGCTACTCTTTTCTCTCGGGACTCTACCTCAGGTTATCAAACTGTTTGCACTGGAAGGTGTGCCCTGGACAAAAGCCTGGGGCGCAATGTTCTTCGCATCGTTCTTGGTGCATGAGATATTCTCGTTCGCATGGCGTTTACTGGATTCGCATCCCGGATCTCCATTTCTGGAATGTCTGCGGAAATCGTTCAAGTTGGGTCTACACACCGTGTATAGCATTCTACTTCGAGACGACACAAGAGATTTGTTCCAACAGAGGGAAGCGGAGTCGGAAGGCCAGCTACCACAGGATATGCAGCCACCTATAGGACAGGCTATGCCTCCAACCGATCGGAATCCGGGCGAGCCGGGTCGGAACAACCGGAATTCCTTCGAGCCAAGTCAGACCAATCAGGGTCCTATAGAGCAAAGTCTTCTCGATAGAATGGCAGTTACACTGGCGTACGTTCTTCACTGGATCCTCTTGATCTGGGCATACGATCAGGTCGTACGACCAGTCTTCAATCTAAAATACCTCAAACACAAACCGGAATGGTTGATATCGATATACCACCCCGGATTCTTATTGCTTAGCTGTTTTTGCGTCACCATGATGTATTCAGTTGCATTTAGTATTCTAGTGTTATCATATTCTTGCGTGCACGGCATAGCTTCGATAGTTTCTCATTTTCTGTTCCCAGTTCAGATGAGGCGCATTGGCTTCAGCTCCGATCCTAACTTTCCGTTAAACGTTGTTTTCGATACTCTTGGAAGCATATTTCCTGTACTGGAGAACGACAAGGGGTTGATCTGGCTTTACAACCCGTGCACCTGGTGGCAGACAGACTACCGCAGCGGCTGGAAGAAATTACCTTTTTCTCTCGCAGTTCTGTGGGAGGATCGTTTGCTAGTGTCCGCACCGATCAATAATGAAATTATAGTCTGGGATCCAATAGCACGAAAGCTATTACGGAAACTTCAAGGTTGTGGCAGCACAGTCACTGCCATTACATTCTCCTGTGACGTCCGCTTTCTAGCGTCAGCTTCTGCTGATAATACGGTCACACTCTGGAATCTATCCACGGAAGAAGAGGCACAAAGATTCGGATGTTACAGCGGCTTGGTGATGGCTATTGCTCTCTCTGACGACGGCCAACTGCTGGCATGGGCATCGAGTGACGGCGGGGTCGCGCTACGGAACTCAGCAACAGCAGAAGAGGTGCCGAACATCCAATGTCCTAGTGGCCCAGTCACGGCCATCGCATTCTCACACGATAGCAGCCTCCTCGCGACAGCGTCGTTTGAAGGGCAACTCGCGATATGGAACCTTGCGACGAGAGAGCAGGTACAGAGGTTTGACGGAAGTCATACCGGCGCAATCAGGGCCCTTACATTCAATTACTCGGGTCTATCACTTGCGTCAGCATCGCGAGTCGATACAATTGCAATATGGAACACCGAAACCGGAGAACAGAGGCAGATATTCGACCATACTGACCCAGCATTAGCCCTCGCGTTCACTCGTGATGACCAGAAGCTCGCATCTGTATCCGAGGACAAGATCAAGATATGGACAAAAACGGGGAAACCGGCGACTATCCCCGGCACCGTAGGAGCCAAGGCCATCATTATATGGTTCTTGGTCTTCTTGCCTGGAAACATATTCCTTACCAAGGACGGCGGCTTTTACAGCGGGGACGTGAAAGGGGGATTATTCTGGGAGATACTTTTGTCGTACTACTTGATGCACCGGTGTTTTGTATTGGTATGGCATTTGACCGCGAAACCGCCTTTGCGAAGAAAAATCGGGCTTCTCGATGGCCAGAGAGAGTCCGGCCAGGACAGGCCAGGAACCGACGTGGTAGCTGTCTTGTCTTTTGTTACCTTCATTGTATCTGCGATAGTGTGTGTTTTGTGGTATCAGTTCCGATACGATGCGACTGGGACATGGAAGCCAGGTTGGGCAGATATGCTTGGTTAGGACACCTTCCTTACCGAGAAACAGTCACGAATCTGGCCAGATTCGTGGCGGATTAGGCTTAGCGTTAGGGTTTCCCCTCCCTAAATAGGGAAATTTAGGGGCAGATTCGTAGGGCAGATTTATAGGCCTTCCTAGCCCAAATTTCTTTAGATATATTATTAATCTTATTTATTAACTTCTTATATATCTCTCTATACTTATATAGTATCTATTTAAGAAAGAGAGTACTATTTTAAGGCTACCTAATACTAAAGAGTTATTGTGACACTGTTATGGTCAGACCAAACAGGTTTACTTCTTATCACAGAAGGCGGGGGTCTCAGGAAGCCCACCTCCACGCGCTTGACGAATGGGAGATCGAGTGGCTCAACAGGATATATAAGGACCCCGACGATCATAACTTAGACACGTGACCAAGATCACGCGACGGATTCGCGATTCGTGAATTCGTGAGACGAATCCACGAATTCACCTCAGGAGCTTGAATATATAAACACGTAGAAAGTCTTCCCTAGGAAGACATCGTCAATCCAACGATTCAGCCCTCCTGCATCCTTGTTCTATTGAAGCCTACTGTGTGACGCGCCTCAAAGCCACTCCATAGTATCCGATTGATGCTCACACCACATGACCTACTACCGCTCCCTGTTACCTCATTTCCCACCAGAACCTCTTCGGGGCAACCCCAGGTAGCCCCGTTACAGACACCTATTACAGTCCGGGACCCCTACGGGAAGTGCTCGGCCCCTATGTTACGAATGACCCCTTGGGCAATGCCTCCTATGATATGCCCACGTCATTAACCCCTCGTGGCTGTCAGCCTCCAATGATGTTCAAGCCTGGCTACAATATCAGCTCGCTTCCACCAGACACCTGCAGCAATACAACCGCGCTGCTACTCATGATTTCTGCCAATTCTTCTTCTGGTTGGCTTGCTCTAGATCTCGTTAATGCTGGTTCGGTCAGTAAGCTTAGCGTATCTCTTGATGCTCATTCTATGTTCGTCTACGCTGCAGATGGACTTTTCGTGAGCCTACAGGAGGTTCAGGTAAGTGTATTACAGCGCCGTGTCACTCTATAATATTAACTAGGCCAGGTCCTTTAAATATCTATTAGTCAGCGTTATTCTGTTATAATAAGACTTAATCAGCCTCTAAACGATTATGCCATCAGTTTCGCCTCATTCCCATACGTTGATATGCAACAGATTATCGAAGGCCAAGCGATTGTGTCTTATACTGTAATAGCCCCTGTTTCGTGCTCTTAGAGAATTTAGATGCTAATTTTGTAGGCGAATGCCTCCAGTAGTGTTAGACCCGTAGACATTATGGATGGCCAAGATCCGTCCGTATGGATGCTTATAAATGGATTGGCAAAATTGAATACCTCGTTATTAAACGAAAAGCTACTCTCCCTTTTTAAGGGGAATACACCCCCTACCAGCCTAGCTACATTAACCGAGAACTTTGTAATTAACTAGACAGATATTATTACCTGGGTTGTAGATAAGTACCCCTACTTAGAGCCAAAGACGCCTATAATCTATAGTAACGAATCTGACGCCTGGAACGCAAACACAATACTTAAATTACCGTTTAACTTAATAATAGACCTTATTCTGCGTATCGCGAATGATTTAATGGATATGGTAAGCTTTACTTTATGGTTGTTCTTTTTTTACTTCTCTTCTAACTATGCATTCCCTGCTTAGCTCCTGGCTAATCTCGTTAAATAAGATGGGTTATCCTATGCATCTCCATAGTCACAAATTCTGGGTTCTTGGTACTGGAGATGGTGCATTTCCCTATGACTCTGTAATAGATGCGCCTTTATCTATTATTAATCTTGAAAATCCTCCCTATTGAGATATGGTGGATTTGCCATCTTCTGGGTGGGCCGCCCTTTGGTAAGTTCTTCGTCATCCTATACCTTTGGTTTGTGACTTATTTGGGCCAGATATGTGACGAATAACCCTGGGGCCTGGCTTTTCTATTGTTATATCTAGTGGCATCTTGTGGTTGGTAGTCGAAGAACCTCCTACCTAATAATGTCGCTGACTTAGTTTTGTATTAATAGAGCGGTATGGTATTGGTTCTTGTAGAAGGAGAGGAACGGCTTGCGAGCTTGGTTGGTACCTAGCCCAATACAATATAATCTAACCTATTAGTACTAGGTAGTACCTCTACTAGTAATACTAGTAGCCGTAGATCCTGTAGCTATTGGGCGTTTGTGCTCGTTCCCCTTATGATTTCTTTATTTGCACTATGGGCAAGCTTGTAATGATAAGGACAAAGGTAGCTTGTATTGGAT